>CM040912.1:54345543-54353043 GCA_023029165.1 Gobiocypris rarus
CGCTCACTCACTGGTTCACTCGCTCACTGGTTCACTCACTCACTGGTTCACTCACTCACTTGTTCACTCACTCACTGGTTCACTCACTCGCTCACTGGTTCACTCACTCACACAGACACTCGCTCACTCACTCACTCACTCACTGGTTCACTCACTCACTGGTTCACTCGCTCACTGGTTCACTCACCACTGGTTCACTCACTGGTTCACTCGCCACTCACTGGTTCACTCGGCCACTGGTACACTCACTCACTGCTCACTCACTCACTCACTGGTTCACTCGCTCACTGGTTCACTCACTCACTTGTTCACTCACTCACTGGTTCACTCACTCACTCACTCACTGGTTCACTCACTCACTGGTTCACTCGCCACCGGTTCACTCACTCACTGGTTCACTCACTCACTGGTTCACTCACTCACTCACTGGTTCACCGCTCACCACTCGCTCACTGGTTCACTCACTCACCGGTTCACTCGCCACTGGTTCACTCGCCACCGGTTCACTCACCATTGGTTCACTCACCACCGGTTCACTCACTCACCACTGGTTCACCGCCACCACCGCCACCGGTTCACTCACCACCGGTTCACCACCACCGATTCACCACCACCACTGGTTCACTTGCTCACGGTTCACTCGCCACTCACTCACTCGCTCACTCGCCACTGGTTCACACGCCGCTCACTCACCGCCACCACCACCGGTTCACTCACCACTGGTTCACTCACCACCACCGCCACCACCACTGGTTCACTCACTCACTGGTTCACCCGCCACTGGTTCACCCGCCACCGGTTCACCCGCCACTGGTTCACTCGCCACTGGTTCACTCGCTCACTGGTTCACTCTCTCACTGGATTACTCAGTCACTTGTTCACTCGCCACTGGTTCACTCGCCACTGGTTCACTCGCCACTCACTCACTGGTTTACTCACTCACTGGTTCACTCACTCACTCACTTGTTCACCACCACTGGTTCACTCACTCACTTGTTCACTCACTCACTTGTTCACCGCCACCACTGGTTCACTCACTCACTGGTTCACTCACTCACTGGTTCACTCCTCACTGGTTCACTCGCCACCGGTTCACTCACTCACCGGTTCACTCACTCACTGGTTCACTCACTCACTGGTTCACTCACTCACTGGTTCACTCACTCACTGGTTCACTTACTCACTTGTTCACTCACTCACTGGTTCACTCGCCACTCACTTGTTCGCTCACTCACTCACCGGTTCACTCGCCACTCACTGGTTCACTCACTCACTGGTTCACTTACTCACTTGTTCACTCACTCACTGGTTCACTCGCCACTCACTTGTTCGCTCACTCACCACTGGTTCACTCGGCCACTCACTTGTTCACTCGCTCACTGGTTCACTCGCCACTGGTTCACTCGCCACTGGTTCACTCCATTGGTTCACTCGCCACCGGTTCACTCCACTCACACAGACACTCGCTCACCACCACTCACTCACTTACTGGTTCACTCACTCACCACTGGTTCACTCCACTCACTGGTTCACTCACCGGTTCACTCACCACTGGTTCACTCACTGGTTCACTTACTCACTGGTTCACTCGCTCACTGGTTCACTCGCCACTGGTTCACTCACTCACTGGTTCACTCACTCACTCACTTGTTCACTCACTCACTGGTTCACTCCACTCACTGGTTCACTCACTCACTGGTTCACTCACTCGCTGGTTCACTCAATCACTGGTTCACTCACTGGTTCACTCACTGGTTCACTTACTCACTGGTTCACTCACTCACTGGTTCACTCGCTCACTCACTCACTCACTTGTTCACTCACTCACTGGTTCACTCGCCACTCACTCTGTTCGCTCACTCACCACCGGTTCACTCACTCACTCACTTGTTCACTCGCTCACTGGTTCACTCACTCATTGGTTCACTCGCTCACCGGTTCACTCACTCACACAGATACTCGCCACTCACTCACCACTCACCACTTACTGGTTCACTCACTCACTGGTTCACTCACTCACTCACTGGTTCACTCACTCACTGGTTCACTCACTGGTTCACTCACTGGTTCACTCGCCACCACTGGTTCACTCGCCACTCACTGGTTCACTCGCCACTGGTTCACTCGCCACTTGTTCACCACTCACTCACTGGTTCACTCACTCACCGCTTCGCTTCACTCACTCACTGGTTCACTCACTCACCACTGGTTCACTTGCTCACTGGTTCACTCGCCACCACCACTCTGTTCACTCACTCACTTGCTCGCTCACCACCACTGGTTAACTTACTCACTTGTTCACTCACTCATTCACTCACTCACTGGTTCACTCACTCACTGGTTCACTCGCTCACTCACGCACTCACTTGTTCACTCACTCACTGGTTCACTCGCTCACTCACTCACTCACTTGTTCACTTACTCGCTCGTTCACTCACTCACCACCACTTGTTCACTCACCACCGCCGCTCACTGGTTCACTCGCCACTGGTTCACTCGCCACTTGTTCACTCACTCACTGGTTCACTCACTGCTCACTCGCTCACTGGTTCACTCACTCACTCACTGGTTCACTCACTCACTCACTGGTTCACTCACTCACTCACTGGTTCACTCACTCACTGGTTCACTTGCTCACTGGTTCACTCACTCACTGGTTCACTCACTCACTCACTCACTTGTTCACTCACTCACCGGTTCACTCACCACCGGTTCACTCACCACTCACTGGTTCACTCACCACCACTCACTCACTTGTTCACCACTCACTCACTGGTTCACTCGCTCACTCACTGGTTCACTCGCCACTCACTGGTTCACTCGCCACTCACTGGTTCACTCGCCACTCACTGGTTCACTCGCCACTCACTGGTTCACTCGCCACGCACTCACTGGTTCACGCACTCACTGGTTCACTCACCGCTCACTCACCACTGGTTCACTCACTCACTGGTTCACGCACTCACTTGTTCACTCGCTCACTCACTCACTTGTTCACTCGCTCACTCACTCACTGGTTCACCTGCTTCACTCACTCAGTGGTTCACTCGCCACTGGTTCACTCGCTCACTGGTTCACTCACTCACTGGTTCACTCGCTCACTGGTTCACTCACTCACTGGTTCACTCACTGGTTCACTCGCTCACTGGTTCACTCACTCACTGGTTCACTCACTCACTCGTTCACTCACTCACTTAGTCTTTCGTCTGTCGTCCATCTTTTGTCTGTCTGTAGCTTTGCGGCAGTGCAGTATCTGTCAGTTGCTGGCGCACTGGGAGTGTCTGCAGTGTTATGAGGATGTTGACATCACACCCGGCCAGTTAAAGCAGTATTGCAGCACCTGTAACACACAGGTGAGTACACACACACACACACACACACACACTCCTTGGCCATGACCCGTCTCTCTGTCTCTGACAGGTTCACACACACAAGAAACGTCAGATGCACAAGCCGACTCAGATCAAAGTGCCGCAGGGCTCCTGGGAGGAAGGGCCGGTCCACGGGGCCCGGCAGCTCATGGATCTGTTCGCCGTCACATGCATCGAGACCAGCCACTATGTGGCCTTCGTCAAGCACGGCCCCGAACCCACAGACTGGCTCTTCTTCGACAGCATGGCCGACAGAGAGGGTCACTCTTCATATTATAATGCTAAAATTAAAAAAAATTTATAGTGTAGTTTAAATCCTCAGGTTGACGTGTGTGTGTGTGTGTGTGTGCAGGAGGAGAGAACGGCTTTAACGTGCCGCAGGTGCGCGCGTGTCCGGAGGTGGGCCGTTACCTGAGTCTGTCCGCGGACGAGATCGCTCGACTGGACTCCGCCTCGCTCCGAGAGCCCGTCCGCCGCTTGCTGTGTGACGCATACATGTGTTTCTACCACTGCCCAGAGCTCAGTCTCTACAAATGAACCCTGCGTGTGTGTGTGTGTGTGTGTGAGTGTGTGTTCATGTTTTTCTATTCTGGTGGGGACTGGACTGCACACAGACTCATGGGGACTCGTGTCTCCTAAATTGAGGTCCCCATGAGGAAACAAGCTTGTAAATCACACAGGATGAGTTTTTTTGAAAATGTAAAAATGCAGAAAGTTTTGTGTGATGGGTAGGTTTGTGTGTGTGTGTGTGTGTGTGTGTGTGTGTGTGTGTGTGTGCAAGAGGAACACATGCAACTGTAAATACTTTCATTTGAAAATATCTTTTAGCACAACACAATATGTGTTTGTTTACAAATGTAAATGTTTGATTTTATAAAAAGAATCATGACCTGCATTCCATGTTTTGTTGTTTTATTTCTTCTGATGGAAAAAGCATATTATAATACTCAAAAATACTGTTTTTCTTTTACTAATAACGTATTGTTTTATTAAAACATTAAAAAGTTATGATTTTGTTTAAGTGAAATCATAAATGCATAAACGATACAAATAACTAAACATGAATATCTAAATATGTATTAAATATATTCAGTTTTGGCATTCAAAAATAAATATTTAGTCTGGATCAAAATAATATTAAAACAATTCATTCACCTGTCAGTCAGTGCTCAGTATGCATTACAATTATCATTAAACACATTAAAAATGATCAGATAAACCCGTTTCAAATTATTGTCCTCAGATCTTTATTCATAAAATGAGGTATTTTTGATTTATTAAAAACTAAAAATAGCGAACTATTTAAATAGCATCTAAACATATACTATACTCGGTTTTGGCGTTCAAAAATAAATGTTGAGTCTCAGAGGAGATGTATATTATTAATTATTAATAAAGCAGTCCATCGACGTTGTCTCTGACGTCATGCGTAGGGGACGGAAGCGCTGCTGTCCGCATGACGTCATCAGCCGGTTCCTGTGAGCAGCGCTTCTGATACCGTGTTATTCTCGTTTAATGATCATATCTGGATCCGTGGGATCGGTTTGTGCGGCGGAGGAGCTTTGTGAGGTGAGGCGGTCATCGACAGCATTAGATGTTGTTACTGTAGCGGGTATATACATCTTTATGCATGTTTATTTATATCAATCGTTACGGTATCAAATGTGTCACTATACTTTGTGGATTGAGAATTCATAATCTAAAATACTCTTTTAAAATGTCTTTAATTGATTCTTTATTAATAACGTAATATTTTTGGATTAATAAAATGACAAACACGTGAAGAAAAGTAAAATAAGTATCTAAATATCTAATTATATAAGCCTTAGAGAGCAATAATTAAAATACAACGCTATTAATCTGCATATTTACTTGGTCTCCAGCACTCATCTATATTTACTATAATATATTTACTAATATTAATACATTTAAAAAGAGTTTTTATAGGATTTCGACAGACTGATGAACATGCAGAGGATATTCTCATCTGCTGCTGTTTATGAATATAAAGTGATTGACAGCTCATTCTGTGGCTGACGCCAGGATGACGTCACCAGGCGGTCAGGGGGGCGGAGCTCTGTCGACGAGGGGCGGAGCCGGGACTAAGAGGATGAAGTGGGCCGTAGAGCTGAGCCTGGGCAACAGCAGGTGCTTCATCATCTGACACGCATTTAAACCGCATAGCAACACCCTGACAACCACACAGCAACACCCTGACAACCACACAGCAACACCCCTGCAACCACATAGCAACACCCTGGCAACCACATAGCAACGCTCACAGTGCTGAGTTATGGGAACTCTTTGTGTCTGCAGGAATCGCAATGACCGGCAGAGTAAAGACGGAGACGTCATGTATCCTGTGGGATACTCGGACAAACCCGTCCCAGACACCAGCGTTCAGGAGGCAGATCGCAATCTGGTGGAGAAGGTGAGTCTATCTATCTATCCATCCATCCATCATCCATCACTCCATCTATCTCTCCATCCATCCATCAGTCCATCCATCTATCTGTCCATCCATCCATCACTCCATCCATCTCTCTATCCATCATCCATCACTCCATCCATCTATCTCTCCATCCATCCATCCATCCATCCATCTCTCCATCCATCTATCTCTCCATCCATCTCTCCATCCATCACTCCATCCATCCATCCATCCATCCATCCATCTATCTGTCCATCCATCCATCTATCTCTCCATCCATCACTCCATCCATCTATCTGTCCATCCATCCATCACTCCATCCATCTATCTGTCCATCCATCATCCATCTGTCCATCCATCCATCCATCCGTCTATCTCTCCATCCATCTATCTGTCCATCCATCTATCTGTCCATCCATCATCCATCTGTCCATCCATCCATCCATCCGTCTATCTCTCCATCCATCACTCCATCCATCTATCTGTCCATCCATCATCCATCTGTCCATCCATCACTCCATCCATCTATCTGTCCATCCATCATCCATCTGTCCATCCATCTATCTCTCCATCCATCACTCCATCCATCTATCTGTCCATCCATCTGTCCATCCATCATCCATCTGTCCATCCATCCATCTATCTCTCCATCCATCCATCCATCTATCTCTCCATCCATCACTCCATCCATCTATCTGTCCATCCATCTGTCCATCCATCCATCCATCTATCTCTCCATCCATCACTCCATCCATCCATCCATCCATCTGTCCATCCATCATCCATCTGTCCATCCATCTATCTCTCCATCCATCACTCCATCCATCTATCTGTCCATCCATCATCCATCCATCTATCTGTCCATCCATCATCCATCCATCCATCCGTCTATCTCTCCATCCATCCATCACTCCATCCATCCATCACTCCATCCATCTATCTGTCCATCCATCATCCATCTGTCCATCCATCCATCTATCTCTCCATCCATCCATCTATCTCTCCATCCATCACTCCATCCATCTATCTGTCCATCCATCTGTCCATCCATCCATCCATCACTCCATCCATCTATCTGTCCATCCATCTGTCCATCCATCCATCCATCTATCTCTCCATCCATCACTCCATCCATCTATCTGTCCATCCATCTGTCCATCCATCCATCCATCCATCTATCTGTCCATCCATCATCCATCTGTCCATCCATCTATCTCTCCATCCATCACTCCATCCATCCATCCATCTGTCCATCCATCATCCATCTGTCCATCCATCCATCTATCTCTCCATCCATCCATCCATCCATCCATCTATCTCTCCATCCATCACTCCATCCATCTATCTGTCCATCCATCACTCCATCCATCTATCTGTCCATCCATCATCCATCCATCTATCTCTCCATCCATCCATCCGTCTATCTCTCCATCCATCACTCCATCCATCTATCTGTCCATCCATCATCCATCCATCTATCTGTCCATCCATCTGTCCATCCATCCATCCATCTATCTCTCCATCCATCACTCCATCCATCTATCTGTCCATCCATCTGTCCATCCATCCATCCATCCATCTATCTGTCCATCCATCATCCATCTGTCCATCCATCCGTCTATCTCTCCATCCATCACTCCATCCATCTATCTGTCCATCCATCATCCATCCATCTATCTCTCCATCCATCCATCCGTC
>CM040912.1:54358043-54363043 GCA_023029165.1 Gobiocypris rarus
ATCACAACAATAGCGGCTGTAATTCGCTGTTTAAAAGTTCGGCAAATTGTCGAAAAATATATAAATTGGTGTAGCGATTTTCTTTTTTAAATAGTGACCAATGCAGTGAACTAGACGCTATTTAGCGCGGGGATTTCCAAACTTTTTGATGCCAAGGACCCCTAAATGATCCCCTTGGAAACCTTTTCTAAAATATAAAGCTATATATCATTGGAAGTGTTCATATTTCTTTTTATCCAACACAATTCTATGCAGATTTGTTCTATATTGTGTCATATTGCTAAAATATGCCTGTCAGTAGAATACAATAAGAATGAAATTAAAAACTGAACGCCAAACTCAACAGCTGTCATCCATCAGAGAGTTAGAGATGTTATTTTGCATAATCATATGTAACTGCATCATGTTGTGGTGTAACCTAGCAGCGACAGAAGTGCAACATTGTAATCTATAAATGATTGTGTCTGTTTTGATCGTGTCAAGATAATTTAGTAGGCTAACTATAACTGTAGTAACTTTGGCAGAAACTATAGCCTATGTTTTATGCGCGGCACATCCAGAATGACTTACAGTTTCAGTCATGCTTATGAAAGCATCTTAAAGTACAATCAGCTTTTCATTACCGCCTAATAAAGTCCAGGGTTCGTTAGCATAACAAATAAGCTGTGCATGATCCCGGTTATTGTACGAGTTGCCAAATAAATGGATTTATAATCTTGATTTGAGTTTACAGAGAACATTAAACCAAAATGATTAAACTAAATAATTCCTTTATTTATTTTAAATAATTAAACGGGATTTAAGGAAATAAAGTATTGTAGTTAAGAAATAAGCTATTTGATTATATATATCTTTTAAATTATGTACATTTTGTATGTCTAATATGTAAAAAAAATGCTCCGTTATGATTTACATGAATCATTTCCATTCAAAACGGTGACATTTCAGTGGAGTGGTTTAATCACTGGATATTACTGTCGGTTTCTATCGTTAAACAGTCCAAATGTTTTGCTGCTTGCATCTTAGGACGCACTGCTAAAACTAAAGCGTTGCGTTGAAATTTGTACTACCCGTTAAGCCCCGCCTTCTTAGATTTGATTGGTCAGTTATTCTGACGAGCGCTGTAGGACCGATGAGACCGACCAGCCTAAAAATGTAATACAGCTTTTTGTCATCCTATCACTTGCAATTTGGCCATTTCTAATTATTGTCCCTCTCGTCTATGGTGGTTGCGGCCCTGGTATATCGGATAACGTTTGTCCAACTAACAAGTTTATGTTCTTAAAACGACTAGAATGGACTAAAGTGGTTTGCTACTCACTTAGGGCTGCCCCCTAATATTCAACTAACAGTTAGTCGACTAGAAGAATTGTTTTAGTCGGTTAGTCTGGGAAATCACACAGGCTGTGACGAATGGGCCGACTGATTCAAGCTGATAGAAGAGCAACTTTGACTGAAATAACCACTCGTTACAACCGAGGTATGCAGCAAAGCATTTGTGAAGCCACAACACGCACAACCTTGAGGCGGATGGGCTACAACAGCAGAAGACCCCACCGGGTACCACTCATCTCCACTACAAATAGGAAAAAGAGGCTACAATTTGCACAAGCTCACCAAAATTGGACAGTTGAAGACTGGAAAAATGTTGCCTGGTCTGATGAGTCTCGATTTCTGTTGAGACATTCAGATGGTAGAGTCAGAATTTGGCGTAAACAGAATGAGAACATGGATCCATCATGCCTTGTTTTCACTGTGCAGGCTGGTGGTGGTGGTGTAATGGTGTGGGGGATGTTACCACTGTGCAGGCTGGTGGTGGTGGTGTAATGGTGTGGGGATGTTTTCACTGTGCAGGCTGGTGGTGGTGGTGTAATGGTGTGGGGGATGTTTTCACTGTGCAGGCTGGTGGTGGTGGTGTAATGGTGTGGGGTGTTTTCACTGTGCAGGCTGGTGGTGGTGGTGTAATGGTGTGGGGATGTTTTCACTGTGCAGGCTGGTGGTGGTGGTGTAATGGTGTGGGGATGTTTTCACTGTGCAGGCTGGTGGTGGTGGTGTAATGGTGTGGGGGGTGTTTTCACTGTGCAGGCTGGTGGTGGTGGTGTAATGGTGTGGGGGTGTTTTCACTGTGCAGGCTGGTGGTGGTGGTGTAATGGTGTGGGGGATGTTTTCACTGTGCAGGCTGGTGGTGGTGGTGTAATGGTGTGGGGATGTTTTCTTGGCACACTTTAGGCCCCTTAGTGCCAATTGGGCATGGTTTAAATGCCACGGCCTACCTGAGCATTGTTTCTGACCATGTCCATCCCTTTATGACCACCATGTTCCCATCCTCTGATGGCTACTTCCAGCAGGATAATGCACCATGTCACAAAGCTCCAATCATTTCAAATTGGTTTCTTGAACATGACAATGAGTTCACTGAACTAAAATGGCCCCCACAGTCACCAGATCTCAACCCAATAGAGCATCTTTGGGATGTGGTGGAACGGGAGCTTCGTGCCCTGGATGTGCATCCCACAAATCTCCATCAACTGCAAGATGCTATCCTATCAATATGGGCCAACGTTTCTAAAGAATGCTTTCAGCACCTTGTTGAATCAATGCCACGTAGAATTAAGGCAGTTCTGAAGGCGAAAGGGGGTCAAACACAGTATTAGTGTGTGCTCCTAATAATCCTTTAGGAGAGTGTATAGTCGCTAGGACTAATCGCTTAAATTAACAACTTCTAGTTGACTAGAAAAATCAATGGCAGCCCACCTCGAGAATATGACTTTTACTGTAAATTTGGAGCGTTTTCCTGGTTATCCAAGGCTGTCCCGTGTGGTGTGCCCCAGGGCTCCGTTCTGGGACCATTATAGTTTGCCCTTTATACGCCCCACATTTTTCAGAACCAATGAAACGCTTCCGTTGTCTCTCTCAGGGACTCATCCTGGGCGTGGTTCTGTTCCCCGTCCGCACCATCCTCGCCAGCCTCTGCTTCCTGCTCATGTGGCCCATCGCTCGCCTGCGATTGGCCGGTCTGTCCGAGGCGGAGCGGGCGGAGCCTGTGCAGGGTTGGCGTCGCTGGCTCTTCCAGCCCATCATGGTCTTCCTCAGCCGGGCCGCCTTCTTCTCCTTGGGCTTCCCGTGGATCAAGGTGAAAGGGCGTCAGGCGGGCCTGAAGGAAGCGCCGGTGTTGGCCGTGGCGCCCCACAGTGGGTTCCTGGACATGCTGGTGCTGCCCGCCACGGGCCTGCCCATCGTTGTGTCGCGCTCCGAGAACTCCAGACTCCCCGTGATCGGAGGTGAGCTGAACTGGGAAAGCTTTGGTTAACTGTGACCCTGGATAAAGCTTTACCGACTCACACACACGTGAGATCTGATCTGTGTGTCCGTTGCAGCGCTGCTGGAGTTTAATCAGGCGGTGCTGGTGAGCCGGAAAGATCCGGAATCCAGGAAGAAGTGTGTGTCTCAGATCTGTGAGAGAGTCACGTCTGACGGCCGCTGGCCTCAGGTACACACACACACACACACACACACACACTCACTCTTTTGTAACATGTTTGTCACGTCCTGTTCTGTTTGATCTCATTTTATGCTCCATTTCTCTCGGCAGATGCTCATGTTTCCAGAAGGAACAACGACTAATGGCCAAGCTCTTATCAAATTCAAACCTGGTGCGAACACACACACACACACACACTCACACACACAGGCTCTGCTCTCTAGCGTGCTCCCTATGTAGGAGAAGCGTTTGAAGGAAGCCCCAGACTTCTGACTGAAGCACATGATAGCGGTGTTGTAGTTGGTAGTGGTGACTTCACGCAGTGTTTAGTGTGAACGTGTTGTCGTGTCTGGACAGGTGCGTTTCTGGCTGGTGTTCCGGTTCAGCCCGTCCTGCTGCACTATCCCAGAGAACCGGTGAGTCTAAAATTAACTGAGCTTACGTAACCGGAAGCACTCTGACTATATATATAAGAAGGAGTGAGTGTGTGTGTGTGAGAGAGTGTGTGTATTGAAATATAAATCATGCCGTAACTCTTTGCAGGACACTGTTCGGTGGACTTGGAAAGGATTGTCGTGGTAAGTTGAACGTTTTGTGCTGTTAATTATTATTTTTTATTTATGATGTATTTTCATTGTTTTATGTTGATTTGTTAAAACATGCTATCAATGTGTTGAAACATACTAGTAACATGCTAATCATGTTAGCAATGTGTTAAATCGATCTGGTCTAATCTGATATGGTTTGATCTGATCTGGACTGGTCTGATCTTGATCCGGTTTGGTCTAATCTGGATCTGGTCTGATCCGGTTTGGTTTGATCTGATCCGGTTTGGTCTTGTTTGATGTAGTTTGGTTTGATCCGGTTTGGTCTGGTCTGATCCGGTTTGGTTTGATCTGATCAGGTTTGGTTTGGTTTGGTTTGGTCTGATCCGATTCGATCCGATCCGGTCTGGTCTGGTCTGGTCTGATCTGATCTGATCTTGATCCGGTTTGGTCTAATCTGGATCTGGTCTGATCCGGTTTGGTTTGATCTGATCTGGTCTGATACGGTTTGGTCTGGTTTGATCTGATCCGGGGTCTGGTCTGATCCGGTTTGATTTGCTCTGGTCTGGTCTGGTCTGATCCGGTTTGGTTTAATCTGATCAGGTTTGGTTTGGTTTGGTCTGGTCTGGTCTGATCCGATCCGGTTTGGTCTGGTCTGGTCTGGTCTGGTTTGATCTGGCCTGGTCTGGTTTGATCTGATCCGGTCCAGTTTGGTCTGATACGGTTTGGTCTGGTTTGATCTGGAGTGGTCTGATCCGGTCTGGTTTGATCTGGTCTTGTCTGGTTTGGTTTGATCTGGTCTGGTTTGTTCTGGTCCGGTCTGGTCTGATTTGATCTGATCTGATCCGGTTTGGTGTAGTCTGGTCTGGTTTGATCTGATCTGATCCGGTTTGTTCTGGTCTGTTTTGATCTGATCTGATCCGGTTTGGTGTAGTCTGGTCTGGTCTGGTCTGATCTGATCTGATCCGGTTTGT
>CM040912.1:54368043-54393043 GCA_023029165.1 Gobiocypris rarus
CGATGCTCTGTGTATTCTGAGCCCTTTCTATCAGAACCAGCATTAACTTCTTGAGCAGTTTGAGCTCCAGTAGCTCGTCTGTTTGATCGAAACACACGGGCCAGCCTTCGCTCCACACGTGCATCAATGAGCCTGGGCCGCCCATGACCCTGTGGCCGGTTCTCCACTGTTCCTTCCTTGGAGCACTTTTGATAGATCCTGACCACTGCAGACCGGGAACACCCCACAAGAGCTGCAGTTTTGGAGATGCTCTGATCCAGTCGTCTAGCCATCACAATCTGGCCCTTGTCAAACTCGCTCAAATCCTTACGCTTGCCCATTTTTCCTGCTTCTAACACATCAACTTTGAGGACAAAATGTTCACTTGCTGCCTAATATATCCCACCCACTAACAGGAGCCGTGATGAAGAGATCATCAGTGTTATTCACCGGTCATAATGTTATGCCTGATCGGTGTATAATGTGCAAATTGAGGGAACAAAGTAGTAAATTGTGTGCAAATATATGTATGTTCGGTAAAGTTTCTCAATCTAATGCATCTCTCTCGAGTCTAAACCCTGGTGTGTGTGTGTGTGTGTGTGTGTGTGTGTGTGTGTGTGTGTGTGTGTGTGTGTGTGTGTGTGTGTGTGTGTGTGTGTGTGTGTGTGTGTGTGTGTGTGTGTGTGTGCAGCGTGTGCGTGTGTGTGTGTGTGTGTGTGTTGCAGTGGTACGACACTGACCGGGATGGGCTGCTAAGCGCAGACGATCTGTCCGGCCTGATGGGGGCGCTGGTGGGAATCCCGCAGTATGATATTGGAGAGATGTTCTCTGAGCTGACCAGCAGAGGGCGTCCCACTGAAGGTGAACAGCACCAGCCGTGTCCCAGTTTATAGGCTGCAGCCATAATGCACATATCTATAAAAATCACATGTTCGTAAGATATCACATTTGAACCTCTTAGGGTTGTGCCGATAAACGATAACCAGAGATGTCAACGATGATGATATCAAGACGATAATTGGCCCGTTTTGCCATTAATGTATTTAATAATTCATTAACAACATCACCGACACGCGTGAATGAGGAAAATATTCTTAAACTATATCTCTCAATTCCGACTTTATATCTCTCAATTCTGACTTTATATCTCTAAATCCTGACTTTATATCTCTCAATTCCGACTTTATATCTCTCAATTCTGACTTTATATCTCTAAATCCTGACTTTATATCGCTCAATCCTGACTTTATATCTCGCAATCCTGACTTTATATCTCTCAATCCTGACTTTATATCTCTCAATCCTGACTTTATATCTCGCAATCCTGACTTTATATCTCGCAATCCTGACTTTATATCTCTCAATCCTGACTTTATATCTCTCAATCCTGACTTTATATCTCTCAATTGTGACTTTATATCTCTCAATCCTGACTTTATATCTCTCAATCCTGACTTTATATCTCTCAATCCTGACTTTATATCTCTCAATCCTGACTTTATATCTCAATCCTGACTTTATATCACTCAATCCTGACTTTATATCTCTCAATCCTGACTTTATATCTCAATTCTGACTTTATATCTCTCAATCCTGACTTTATATCGCTCAATCCTGACTTTATATCTCTCAATCCTGACTTTATATCTCAATCCTGACTTTATATCTCGTAATCCTGACTTTATATCTCTCAATCCTGACTTTATATCTCGCAATCCTGACTTTATATCTCGCAATCCTGACTTTGTCTCTCAATTCTGACTTTATATCTTTCAATCCTGACTTTATATCACTCAATCCTGACTTTATATCACTCAATCCTGACTTTATATCTCTCAATCCTGACTTTATATCACTCAATCCTGACTTTATATCTCTCAATCCTGACTTTATATCTCTAAATCCTGACTTTATATCTCGCAATCCTGACTTTATATCTCTCAATCCTGACTTTATATCTCTCAATTCTGACTTTATATCTCGTAATCCTGACTTTATATCACTCAATCCTGACTTTATATCTCACAATCCTGACTTTATATCACTCAATCCTGACTTTATATCTCTCAATTCTGACTTTATATCTCTAAATCCTGACTTTATATCACTCAATCCTGACTTTATATCTCTCAATCCTGACTTTATATCTCTCAATCCTGACTTTATATCTCTCAATCCTGACTTTATATCTCGCAATCCTGACTTTATATCTCTAATCCTGACTTTATATCTCGTAATCCTGACTTTGTCTCTCAATTCTGACTTTATATCTCTCAATCCTGACTTTATATCTCTCAATTGTGACTTTATATCTCTCAATTGTGACTTTATATCTCTCAATCCTGACTTTATATCTCTCAATCCTGACTTTATATCTCTCAATCCTGACTTTATATCTCGCAATCCTGACTTTATATCTCGCAATCCTGACTTTATATCTCGCAATCCTGACTTTGTCTCTCAATTCTGACTTTATATCTCTCAATTCTGACTTTATATCTCTCAATTCTGACTTTATATCTCTCAATTGTGACTTTATATCTCTCAATCCTGACTTTATATCTCTCAATCCTGACTTTGTCTCTCAATTCTGACTTTATATCTCTCAATCCTGACTTTATATCTCTCAATCCTGACTTTATATCTCTCAATCCTGACTTTATATCTCTCAATCCTGACTTTATATCTCTCAATTCTGACTTTATATCTCTCAATCCTGACTTTATATCTCGCAATCCTGACTTTATATCTCGCAATCCTGACTTTGTCTCTCAATTCTGACTTTATATCTCTCAATTCTGACTTTATATCTCTCAATTCTGACTTTATATCTCTAAATCCTGACTTTATATCTCGCAATCCTGACTTTATATCTCTCAATCCTGACTTTATATCTCTCAATCCTGACTTTGTCTCTCAATTCTGACTTTATATCTCTCAATTGTGACTTTATATCTCTCAATTGTGACTTTATATCTCTCAATCCTGACTTTATATCTCTCAATCCTGACTTTATATCTCTCAATCCTGACTTTGTCTCTCAATTCTGACTTTATATCTCTCAATCCTGACTTTATATCTCGCAATCCTGACTTTATATCTCTCAATTCTGACTTTATATCTCTCAATTCTGACTTTATATCTCTCAATTCTGACTTTATATCTCTCAATCCTGACTTTATATCTCGCAATCCTGACTTTATATCTCTCAATCCTGACTTTATATCTCTCAATCCTGACTTTATATCTCGCAATCCTGACTTTATATCTCGCAATCCTGACTTTATATCTCACAATTCTGACTTTATATCTCGTAATCCTGACTTTATATCTCTCAATCCTGACTTTATATCTCGTAATCCTGACTTTATATCTCACAATTCTGACTTTATATCTCGTAATCCTGACTTTATATCACTCAATCCTGACTTTATATCTCTCAATCCTGACTTTCTATCTCACAATCCTGACTTTATATCTCACAATCCTGACTTTATATCACTCAATCCTGACTTTATATCTCTCAATCCTGACTTTATATCTCTCAATCCTGACTTTATATCTCTCAATCCTGACTTTATATCTCTCAATCCTGACTTTATATCTCTCAATCCTGACTTTATATCTCTCAATCCTGACTTTAGATCCCTCAATCCTGACTTTATATCTCTCAATCCTGACTTTATATCTCTCAATCCTGACTTTATATCTGGCAGGCTGGCGATACATGGAGCATATCGCACAACACTAGAACCAATTTAACGTTTGTTTGTTTTTTAAGTAAGCAGAAAGGCACGCAATGAAACGCAATACTTACAAGTGTAATCCGGCACTTCAGCCTTCGAATGCAGCCTTAGGTTTACTCCGCTACGATGTTAGCGGTGATATTTTAGTATCCAATGCTAATTGGTTATGTATTCATCTCCTAAAGCTTCTCTGCAAGACTTATTGATGACGCATCCAGTTTATGGGAAAGTCCTCAGGGAGTATCTCCACTTCCATGGGCTCGCTGACGGAAATCACAACGGAGTTCCCAATGGGAAGGCCAACGGCAACAACAACGGGATTTATAGCGGCTACGGAGCAGCCAATAGGAAGTCAGACTGAGTCGCCGGCTGCTGTATCGCAGACGGACAGTCCGACTGCATGTGCAATAACTAATGTGTGTGTGTGTGTGTGTGAAAGGGTAACGTTTACTTATTCAGTTGATGTGAACCTCGGCGCTGGGAATGACACTGTGAGAATGTACCACTACACGAATGTGCCTTGAAACAAATACCAATATATATATTTTATAATGATTATGCCCGAAGGATCTGTATTTGTATTTAAAAGTGTATATTTGTGTCATTTTAAGCCTTGTATATTTGAGAAACCAGATACATGTTTACTGTCAAAGACTTCTGCTGACGTGTCATATTATTTTATACTTTAATATATTAAAATTCTTAAATTAAGACATGGCGTTTCCTGTCTTCGTTTCCTTCTCGGACGGGTTGAACGATGATGTTGTCCTCTTGTCCTATCCTTTTGTGTGTATTCAGGAGCGTATGTTTGTTATTTTAAGCTTCGGCAAATTTACAAGGTCCTTGCAATGCAGTACGACCCCTTGGGTTTCATGCTCCCGTTCACCACACGGGCCAAGATTTCAGTTCAGAGGTTATGGGACAAGCAACAAGAATGGGATGATCCAAATTTACCTGATGACCTTTTGAGATCCTGGAAAGGGGCCAGTTTTTCATTTACCCGCTGTGTTACATCCTCCAGAGAGTCACATCTTTAGCGATGCTAATGGGTCCGTCACCTCACCCGAGGTATAACTATTTCTGAACCATCAGTGCCCAACAGATGGAGCCAAGGACCATCACTCCTCCCACACAACCACCGGGAAGCAGAGCAATTTTCTGTGAAGTGGTTGTTCCTGATGTTCTTGCCCCAACCACGCACAGCACCTGGAGCAAGTTAGTTTGGGGCCACAGTTCAGGGGCAAAGGGGTTCAGACCCACCGTATCTTGCGTAAATCCAAAATTAATAGTTTTCCTGAAGAGTACAAATTGCTAAAGCTGGTAAACCTGGACATTCCCCTAGTCGACAGCTCGCTCCGGGCCCAGAGTTCGACGACTCTTGCCAGCTTGAGTGGGTGGCCATTTACGTCAAGTTGAAGGTCTTGAGTTATCAATGATACACGCTGTAGTCCTTGACCCACTTCACTGGGTTACCACGTTAGTGACCCGAGACTATGATGGTAAACTGTGCCATCCAGGACATGGGAGTCGGAACCATTGTATGCGGGTGGTACCCACCCACTTTTTAAGACCAATGATATTGGACCCATTCACTTTTACCGTCTCTAATTCAGCAAATGTCTGTTTGTTACCTGATAAACGCTTATTATTAAACACGTTAGATGCTTTATTTACATTAATTTTTATTGAAAATAAATGCCTTTTTGATCTCATATGTGATAGGAAAAGGGAGTAGAACGAATTCGGCAAAAGGTAGATTTAAACCTTGGGTTGATTTGCATCAAATCTTGATGCCATGCGTCTTACCCCTACACTACTGCCGCTGTTAATGATCCTGTGTTTTCCGTAATTTTCCCAGACGTTAAGTAAACAAGGCGATATATTTATACTGAATGTAAATGGCATTACTCAAGTAACATTTTTCTGGGAGAGGACCCGCCCACATTTTTTTTGCTTCCGACGCCCGTGATCCAGGACCTGAAAGAGTCTTCGGAGAGATGAGGAGAAACTTTTGGATGCTGAGAGGACGGGAAGCTATCCGTAAACAACAACATCTGTGCAGAGACAAACCAGTTATTCCTAGAATGGCAGATCTCCCACCAGCTGGACTCAAACCTCCATTCTAGAGCACAGGTATGGGCTAGCCTAGAGATCTAGAGCCATCCTAGCGGGTCGTCTAGCAACTCTCCGTGGGCTTGCGAGCTGGAAAAACCAAACTCTGGTCAGGCCAATCACATCGTGTATAGAGTCGGTGGGCGGGCTTAACATAATGATGGTAGAGTTGTGACGGTTCCACGTGAATTCCCTGCTAACAAAGACCGCCACTGATGTCATTTTTAAGAAAGGAAGATTTGCCCAGAGTTTTGCCGACTGAATACGGCAAAAGTTTAATCTATCAACTAGCATGGGACTCAGCCACAACCCGCTTGTGATTGTTGTCTCACCACTGATGGCGCTCTGGTTGGTTGTAGCGCTATCCTATTGCGTGCGGAGGGAATTTAAAAGACAACCGTTTATCCCGCCCCACGGATTGAGTCCTCCCAATGGGCATTTCCCAGACCCAACACCTTGATGTGGGCCAGGCTTGTCAGGCTAGGTATGGACTGCTTCGGTCCATTCCAAGTTAAGATTGGCAGACGATGTGAAAAGAGGTGAGGAATCATCTTTAAGACTTCCTTCCATCTACTGATACCGGTTCCTTTCTGATGGCCTTGAGGAGGTTTGTATATTCAGACCATTGCACTAACTTCCATGGAGGACAGTGAGAATCGCAAGAAGCCTTTGCATTGCCTACTACACAGATCCAACTACTTTAGCTAAACACAAGATTTATTTCCGCTTTAACCTGATTAGAAGAAATTAGGTCAGTCAGGATTGCCCTTCGCATCACAGTCAGCTCCCATGTCGTAACTGAGGAAGTTCTCCAAACAGTCCTCATTGAGGTGGAGGGAATGCTTAATGGTAAACCCCTGGGTTACACTTTCAGTAATGTAGCTGACTTTGACCCTGTTACACCCAAGGATCTGCTCATGGGGCGGCTGGATGGTTCACTACCACTTGTAGTTTCAGTTCTGGTCAAGTTTCATCCAGCACTACCTATCTACCCTACAGACCCCGCAACAGGTGGCACGCAGGAGCCGGTGACATGTCCATTGGAAATGCTCATCGATGCACAACTACCGTGAGCATTGTGAAGCTGTGAAGACCTTCCCAGGTTCTGATGACCTTATCAGAGCTGCAGATATTCAGATAAGACCTACACCCGGCCTGTTTCCCGACTGATCCCCCTTCCTGCATTCACAGATCAAGAGGACGCTTCCTTAGCCCCCTCACACTGATTAACGGCAGTGTTAAGAAGTTTCATCCAATCAGAGAGCTGTTTACTAAAGCCCAATTTATACTTCTGCGTCGAGTGTACCCCCGTAGCTACATCGTAGTCGAAGTATATGAAGGCAACGACGCAGAAGTATAAATGAAAATAGACGTGTAAGTGATGTCAGTCAATGCCTAGCAGTCCGCAAGAGATTAACTAAATGCTCCGATGCAGGAGATTAATATCTCCTTTTCCTTCAGTAGTTAGGGTTACACTCGTCCTGTGAAATACGGATATTTCCCGTATTTACAAGCAAAAGGACGCGTCACGTATCAAATCAATACGGGGCGCGATTGGCGATTGGTCCACACATAGTTCAATAAAAACACATTTTTAATTTTGTGATTTTGCACTGTGGAGAATACTAATAGCACAAAGAAATCAATTTCACAATAACTAGTACAGAAGCTCATTTGCAACAAATAATAATATAATCATAATGTAAGTAAAAAATGCTTAAAAAAATAAACTTTTTTGAATTTCAGAATTGTCAGTAAAGTGATTACTGGAACAACTGCTTAAAGGGACAGTGCACCCAAAAATTAACATTCTTTTATCATTTCCTCAGCCTCAAGTTTCCTCAGTTTCTTTATGTTGAATAGGAAGATTCATTCCTACTATGGAAGTCAATGGGGCCCCCAAAGCAGCCTGTGTACAAACTTCCTTCAGAATATCTTCTTTTGTGTTCAGCAGAAGAAAGAAACTCATACAGTTTTGGAACATCATGAGAGCAAGTAAATGGTGATTTTCATTTTTGGGTGCACTGTCCCTTTAAGGTGCACCAAATAGGCTACTAAAGAGTTCCTCAGAAATAAATACAATAATCAAATGTCAAATAGTATAAAATGTGTTCTGTTGCACATACTCGATCTCATGTTTTCTTAGGGTGTTGATCAGATTTGTGTTCTTTATTGAGGCTTGTTTGTTTACCATCGCGGCAGCTCCCGCTAGCGCAAAAGTTCACTCGTAACTAATGCCTAAGTACTTTCATAGTGTGAGTAATATATCTGCATGGTGATTTATATTGTTATTTGTCTATATTTGTGTGTGTATACGTTGTGTAATGTGTTAAATCGGACACTATAGGGCGTCTCTCATAATAACTCGCGTGTACTCTAGACGCCATCTTGTGGACTAAACGGAAACTACTACATAACGTAACCAGTTTTATTGCCTATGTGAATGTTACTGATTATGTATATGTTATTCTTTGATATTTCAGACCACTCACTGCAACCATTCAAACTGAATCATCAGTAATCTCCAACTTCAGTTGAGTCTTGTGTTCTTGCGGACACAAATCCACCTCTTCCGGTACAAATACGGTCTGTGATGACGCGTTTTAACAGTCATTAATATCGTAAATCCTGCAAGTTTTTTTTTTTTTTAAATTATGTACATTTAAAACGCTAGTTTGTATTATATTACGTTTGCATCAAATTAAAAAAATAAATAAAACTTACCTGCTGTGAGGGTGTTTCGTCTCTATGATGGTAAAAATAACACATTTCTCTCTTCTCACTGCCGTTATCAATCTCACACTATTTTCCCCTCTTTTTGAAAGTTGTGAAATCACTACTGTTGTGTTTCTCCTTTGCTATTTGAGCAAATCGGGACACACACAAAAAAAAAAAAAAATTAATGAATCTCTCATTCACCAAAGTTGATGATGACTTCCGCTCTGAGAAACCCGGAAAGGTGAAAAGGTTCTACTAAATCTCCAAAACACAAACGCTCGTTCAATGAACCGAATAAATCGGTCGAATATGACTCACTCATTAACAGAGAGTTTTAATGTTACATTTAAAGTGTCTAAATCATTTCAAACATCAATAATCAACATTAAAACATTGAACCATTATGCATGTGCAACTCATTCATGTTCATTAATATGATCAGTGTGACATGATCTCAATCCACTTCCTCTGCAGTGCAAAGATGAATAATAATAAAGATTTAATTGGTCTTATTTTAAGAAGCGAATTGATTAAATGTAAGAGTTTAATTCAAAATACGATGCTTACATTTAATTAGGTTAGAGAAAATGGCTGAGTAAAGGTAAAAATCCTCACAATATATCGTCCAGTTATCATTGTTAAATCCCCTAATGTTGACGAGTCATTTTTCCTTTAAAAACGAAGACGTGGCGTTTCCTGTGGTTCATTTAAGCTTTATTATGTCTCAAGTGGGTTTTTCGTTGAACCTTCTCAAACGTCTCTTTGAGTTTTAAGCGGCGCCATTGTTTCTATTGGCCGATTTCTGCTGCTTCTCCGGAGTCTTCCTCCGGCTTCCCGCTGTTCTCGTCCTCCTGCCGTCTGATTTGCGGGATGTTCTCTCATCGAGCGCGGGGATCTTTTGCTGCTTCCGTCTTCTACATCCCCTCGTCTGTTTATTACTTCGCTTTTCGTCCTTTTCCTTCATGTTTGTCTGTGTTTTCGTTGCGTTATTCCTCTGAGATTCGTTATCCGTATCCTTGTTTCTCTTTTCCTCAGTACGTCCCGTATTCTCTGCCACGTTTTCCTCTCCGTCATGCTCCATTCCAGCATTCGCAGGGGTTTTTGGGTGTTGTGTGGCATGAGTAAATGTTGCATGATGGGATTTGTAGTTTTGAAGGCTGAAGCTGTGGGATTGGACGGTGGTATGAAGTTCAGCGATGTTCGAAGTCTCGTTTTTTTGTCCTGAAGAGTTTCCATCGGCTTCAGGAACAAAGTCTTGGAAAGCAGAATGAGTCAGTCCTTGGGGAGTTGAGGTTAATGTCTGAAAAGATGGCCGAATCCGTGCCTCAGAAACCGCAGTCCAATCGGAGCAGCCGGCGACTGGCTCTGGAAGGGTGCTGGAGATCATATCCGGGGAATCTTCCTTCAGGACGTCTGTGAGGTTGTGATCCGTGGAGAGAAGAGAGCTGATGTAGTCCATGTCGAAACCAGCCTGGAGGAGAGAGATAACGAGATCTTTAACCACAATAGTCTGAAAAAGTAGTTTTTTTGAGGAAAACATTCCAGGGTTTTTCTCCACATAATGGACTTCAATGGGGTCCAAATCACTGCAGTTTCAAAGGAAGGGAGAGGCTCTGCACAATCCCAGAGGAATAGGGTCTGCTCCAGGGTCCTATGATGTCGTCAAGTCAGAAAGGTCACGTGACCCAGTGTTCAAACGAATGTGCAAAGACTAACTCAAACGCCCTTTACACAAATAACGGTAAAACAACGACGTCGGACGATTTTAGAGTTGGAGGAGAACATGAGATGGAGTTTTTCAACACTTCCACCTACGCGTGACCTTTCCGACCTGATGATGTCATACGCCGTAAAGAATCATGAGGGTCGAGGATTTGAGGTTAAAAGTATCCTTTTTTTTTGGAAAATGGCCGATGGTTTGTCTAGATACTATTCCTCGTCAGAAGTCAGAATGACAAAATATGCAGTCGGAATTGTGAGTAATGAAGAAGTCGGAATTGTGAGTTATTAAGTCGGAATTGAGAGATCTAAAGTCGGAATTGCGAGTTATGAAGTCGGAAATGTGAGATATAAAGTCGGAATTGTGAGATATTAAGTTGGAATTGCGAGATATTAAATTGGAATTGTAGATATAAAGTCGGAATTGTGAGTTATGAAGAAGTCGGAATTGAGAGATATAAAGTCGAATTGTGAGTTATGAAGAAGTCGGAATTGTGAGATATAATGTCAGAATTAGAGTTATGAAGTCGGAAATGAGAGATCTAAAGTCGGAATTGCGAGATATTAAGTCGGAACTGCAAGATATTAAGAAATTTGGAATTGTGAGATATTTAGTCGGAATTGCGAGTTATGAAGAAGTCGGAATTGTGAGATATAAAGTCGGAATTGTGAGTTATGAAGAAGTCGAATTGTGAGATATAATGTCAGAATTGAGTTATGAAGTCGGAAATGAGAGATCTAAAGTCGGAATTGTGAGATATTAAGTCGGAATTGCAAGATATTAAGTTGGAATTGCGAGATATAAAGTCAGAAAATGCGAGTTATGAAGACGGAAATGTGAGATATGAAGTCGGAATTGCGAATTATGAAGTCGGAATTGTGAGATTAAGTCGGAATTGTGAGATCTAAAGTCGGAATTGCAAATTATGAAGTCAGAATTTTGAGACATAAAGTCAGAATTTATAGATATAAAGTCAGAATTGAGTTATGAAGTCGGAAATGTGAGATGTTAAATCGAATTGTGAGATATTAAGTTGGAATTGTGAGATATTAAGTCGGAATTGCGAGATATTAAGTTGGAATTGTGAGATATTAAGTAAGTCGGAATTGTGAGATATTAAGTTGGAATTGCGAGATCTAAAGTCGGAATTGTAGATATGAAGTCGGAAGTTATAAGTCGGAATTGTAAAATATGAATTTGGAATTTCGAGTTATGAAGTCAGAATTGTGAGATATGAAGCCGAATTTTGAGTTATGAAGTTGGAATTATAGATATGAAGACGGAAGTTATAAAGTCGGAATTGCAAGATATTAAGTCAGTCGGAATTGCGAGATATTAAGTCGGAAATGTGAGATGTTAAATCGGAATTGTGAGATATGAAGTCGGAATTGTCAGATATTAAGTCGGAATTGTGAGATATTGTTGGAATTTGTGAGATATAAAGTCAGAATTGCAGTTATGAAGTCGGAAATGAGAGATCTAAAGTCGGAATTGTGAGATATTAAGTCGGAATTGCAAGATATGAAGTTGGAATTGCAGATATAAAGTCGGAAAATGCGAGTTATGAAGACGGAAATGTGAGATATGAAGTCGGAATTGCAATTATGAAGTCGGAATTGTGAGATTAAGTCGGAATTGTGAGATATAAAGTCGGAATTGTGAGATCTAAAGTCGGAATTGCGAATTATGAAGTCGGAATTGTGAGATATAAAGTCGGAATTGTGAGATATAAAGTCAGAATTGCAGTTATGAAGTCGGAAATGTGAGATGTTAAATCGAATTGTGAGATATTAAGTCGGAATTGTGAGATATTAAGTCGGAATTGCGAGATATTAAGTTGGAATTGTGAGTTATGAAGTCGGAAATGTGAGATATAAAGTCGGAATTGAGAGATCTAAAGTCGTAATTGTAGATATGAAGTCGGAAGTTATAAGTCGGAATTGCAAAAATATGAATTTGGAATTTCGAGTTATGAAGTCGGAATTGTGAGATATGAAGTCGAATTTTGAGTTATGAAGTTGGAATTATAGATATGAAGACGGAAGTTATAAAGTCGGAATTGTAGATATTAAGTCAGAATTGTGAGATATGAAGTCGGAAATGTGAGATGTTAAATCGAATTGTGAGATATGAAGTCGGAATTGTCAGATATTAAGTCGGAATTGTGAGATATTAAGTTGGAATTGTGAGATATGAAGTCGGAATTGAGAGATCTAAAGTCGGAATTGCGAGATATGAAGTCGGAAGTTATAAGTCGGAATTGCGAAAATATGAATTTGGAATTTCGAGTTATGAAGTCGGAATTGTGAGATATGAAGTCGGAATTTTGAGTTATGAAGTTGGAATTGCGAGATATGAAGACGGAAGTTATAAAGTCGGAATTGCGAGAAATGAAGTCAGAATTGTGAGTTATAAGTCGGAATTGTGAGATATGAAGTCAGGATTGTGAGATATTAAGTCGGAATTGCAAGATATGAAGTCGGAATTGCGAAATATGAAGTCG
Source organism: Gobiocypris rarus (assembly GCA_023029165.1). Taxonomy (NCBI): domain Eukaryota; kingdom Metazoa; phylum Chordata; class Actinopteri; order Cypriniformes; family Gobionidae; genus Gobiocypris; species Gobiocypris rarus. Next base: position 54,380,822 of record CM040912.1, read on the forward strand.
GAATTGTGAGATATGAAGTCGGAATTGTGAGATATGAAGTCGGAATTGTGAGATATGAAGTCGGAATTTTGAGTTATGAAGTTGGAATTGCAAGATATGAAGTCGGAATTGTGAGATATTAAGTCAGAATTGTGAGATATGAAGTCGGAAGATATAAAGTAGGAATTATTTTTTGAAAGTTCCATACTGTGGCGAACGATAATGAAAAATAATGAACAAATACTTAAAAAGAGAATGAAATCTGCAATGCGCAGTAAAAGACGCCGCTGTGCAGTTATGACATTTTTGGATTTGACTTTACCTCAGAGGTAAATGCACTCTGGTTGAACATCTGGTTGAGGTAGAGCGCACACACGTCCTCCTCATCGGCTGCGTTGACCTCTGACCCATCGCTGACCTTTGACTCTACAGCGTCCATGACCTGTGAGTATTCAGTAAGCGCGCGCTCTGCGAGATCTTCAACCGGACGCTTTTGGACCGCCTTTTTAGATCTTTTACTTGTTTTACCTGAAGGACAGATCTCGGGTCAAGGGTCATGTAAAATCCCTCAGCACTCAGCGATAACTGTGAGCCGTGAGAATAAACCCTGACCTGTGGGTTTGACCGTCTGATCTTCATCGGCTCTGCTGGTGCTCTTGTTCTGTTCGTCCAGCTCAATGAACCTAAAGCAGTATAAACAGTAAATTCACAAAACCTAGATTAAAAATCACACATGTTCTGCTCCAAACAGCATCAAATGAATACAGTTATTAAGTTAATTATATAAATGATTATTTCTCAGCTCACATCCTGGCAGTGACGTGATATGGCTCGCGCTCAAAGGCCGGGGTTTTCCTCCACTCCTCAACAGCCACGGTCACGGCAGCTGTGAACGGGAGATCCGGACGCTGAGCGGCGAGAGCGGATCACACGACTGAGAGAGAGGGGAGAGAGAGAGAGAGGGAGATCAAATAACAAGACCCGTTCACACAATGAACGAATAGTGTGATATAAAGTCGGAATTAAGATATACACTCCCCTAAAGGATTATTAGGAGCACACACTAATACTGTGTTTGACCCTTTCGCTCCCTTCAGAACTGCCTTAATTCTACGTGGCATTGATTCAACAAGGTGCTGAAAGCATTCTTTAGAAATGTTGGCCCATATTGATAGGAGAGCATCTTGCAGTTGATGGAGATTTGTGGATGCACATCCAGGGAACGAAGCTCCTGCTCCACCACATCTCAAAGATGCTCTATTGGGTTGAGATCTGGTGACTGTGGGGGCCATTTTAGTTCAGTGAACTCATTGTCATGTTCAAGAAACCAATTTGAAATGATTGGAGCTTTGTGACATGGTGCATTATCCTGCTGGAAGTAGCCATCAGAGGATGGGCACATGGTGGTCATAAAGGGATGGACATGGTCAGAAACAATGCTCAGGTAGGCCGTGGCATTTAAACCATGCCCAATTGGCACTAAGGGGCCTAAAGTGTGCAAAGAAAACATCCCCACACCATTACACCACCACCACCAGCCTGCACAGTGAAAACATCCCCACAGCATTACACCACCACCACCAGCCTGCACAGTGAAAACATCCCCACACCATTACACCACCACCCCAGCCTGCACAGTGAAAACATCCCCACACCATTACACCACCACCCCAGCCTGCACAGTGAAAACATCCCCACATCATTACACCACCACCACCAGCCTGCACAGTGAAAACATCCCCACACCATTACACCACCACCACCAGCCTGCACAGTGAAAACATCCCCACACCATTACACCACCACCCCAGCCTGCACAGTGAAAACATCCCCACACCATTACACCACCACCCCAGCCTGCACAGTGAAAACATCCCCACATCATTACACCACCACCACCAGCCTGCACAGTGAAAACATCCCCACACCATTACACCACCACCCCAGCCTGCACAGTGAAAACATCCCCACACCATTACACCACCACCACCAGCCTGCACAGTGAAAACATCCCCACACCATTACACCACCACCACCAGCCTGCACAGTGAAAACATCCCCACACCATTACACCACCACCACCAGCCTGCACAGTGGGAACATCCCCACACCATTACACCACCACCACCAGCCTGCACAGTGAAAACATCCCCACACCATTACACCACCACCACCAGCCTGCACAGTGGGAACATCCCCCACACCATTACACCACCACCACCAGCCTGCACAGTGGGAACAAGGCATGATGGATCCATGTTCTCATTCTGTTTACGCCAAATTCTGACTCTACCATCTGAATGTCTCAACAGAAATCCAGACTCATCAGACCAGGCAACATTTTTCCAGTCTTCAACTGTCCAATTTTGGTGAGCTTGTGCAAATTGTAGCCTCTTTTTCCTATTTGTAGTGGAGATGAGTGGTACCCGGTGGGGTCTTCTGCTGTTGTAGCCCATCCGCCTCAAGGTTGTGCGTGTTGTGGCTTCACAAATGCTTTGCTGCATACCTCGGTTGTAACGAGTGGTTATTTCAGTCAAAGTTGCTCTTCTATCAGCTTGAATCAGTCGGCCCATTCTCCTCTGACCTCTAGCATCAACAAGGCATTTTCTCCCACAGGACTGCCACATACTGGATGTGTTTCCCTTTTCACACCATTCTTTGTAAACCCTAGAAATGGTTGTGTGTGAAAATCCCAGTAACTGAGCAGATTGTGAAATACTCAGACCAGCCCATCTGGAACCAACAACCATTTCACGCTCAAAATTGCTTAAATCCCCTTTCTTTCCCATTCTGACATTCAGTTTGGAGTTCAGGAGATTGTCTTGACCAGGACCACACCCCTAAATGAATTGAAGCAACTGCCATGTGATTGGTTGATTAGATAATTGCATTAATGAGAAATTGAACAGGTGTTCCTAATAATCCTTTAGGTGAGTTTATAAAGTCAGAATTGCGAGATATAAAATGTAACATTTATAAAGATGTGTATATATATTTAATGTATATAGGTCCTTCTCAAAAAATTAGCATTTTGTGATAAAAGTTCATTATTTTCCATAATGTAATGATACAATTTTACTTTCATATATTTTAGATTCATTGCACACCAACTGAAATATTTCAGGTCTTTTATTGTTTTAATACTGATGATTTTGACATACAGCTCATGAAAACCCCCCCAAAAAATTGCATATTTCATCCGACCAATAAAAGAAAAGTGTTTTAATACAAAAAGTCAACCTTCAAATAATTATGTTCAGTTATGCACTCAATACTTGGTGGGGAATCCTTTTGCAGAAATGAACTGCTTCAATGCGGCGTGGCATGGAGGCGATCAGCCTGTGGCACTGCTGAGGTGTTATGGAGGCCCAGGATGCTTCGATAGCGGCCTTAAGCTCATCCAGAGTGTTGGGTCTTGCGTCTCTCAACTTTCTCTTCACAATATCCCACAGATTCTCTATGGGGTTCAGGTCAGGAGAGTTGGCAGGCCAATTGAGCACAGTAATACCATGGTCAGTAAACCATTTACCAGTGGTTTTGGGACTGTGAGCAGGTGCCAGGTCGTGCTGAAAAACTAAATCTTCATCTCCATAAAGCTTTTCAGCAGATGGAAGCATGAAGTGCTCCAAAATCTCCTGATAGCTAGCTGCATTGACCCTGCCCTTGATAAAACACAGTGGACCAACACCAGCAGCTGACATGGCACCCCAGACCATCACTGACTGTGGGTACTTGACACTGGACTTCAGGCATTTTGGCATTTCCTTCTCCCCAGTCTTCCTCCAGACTCTGGCACCTTGATTTCCGAATGACATGCAACATTTGAGCGCCAGTTCAGTGCTGCTTCTCTGTAGCCCAGGTCAGGCGCTTCTGCCGCTGTTTCTGGTTCAAAAGTGGCTTGACCTGGGGAATGCGGCACCTGTAGCCCATTTCCTGCACACACCTGTGCACGGTGGCTCTTTTAATCTAAATGTATCTAAAATATATGAAATTTTAATTTGTATCATTACATTATGAAAAATAATGAACTTTTATCACAATATGCTAATTTTTTTAGAAGGACCTGTACATTTACTATGAATAAAGTACTAATGCATAACAATGAAGAAATAAAAAAATGAAAGTGTTGGCTGCATCGTTATAGTTGTGCGGTGTTTTATTGTTGATGTAAGCATCATGATGAGTACCTGAACTATAGAGTATTATAATAATGTGCACATTAACATATGATGTGTGTGTGTGTGTGTGTGTTGTGCTCTCACATGAAGAAGCACGCCAGAGCCTCAGTGTCTGGACTGCCGGAGCTGAAGGCCTTCGCCGTCTCACACAGTCTCCGCCACAGCTCGTACGAGTCCAGAACGTCTGCGGGAAACCGGCCGCCCGAGAGCCGCCTGTGGAAGACCGGACTCGACGGCTCGGCCGGCTGGGAGTGCATGTTTGGATGTGGGAACGGTGTGGGAACAACCGGGTAAACGCTCATGTGCGGGCGGAGCATGAAGAAGGAGAAGGTGGAGTCGCCACAAGCCACTACGGGGTTTAATGTAGGGTTAAAATTGGGGTTTAATGTAGGGTTAAAATTTGAGTTTAATGTAGGGTTAAAATTGGGGTTTAATGTAGGGTTAAAATTGTGGTTGAATTGAGGGTTGTAGTGTCGTGGAGGCAGGTAAACGGGACAGAATGGATTCTGATGAGGGTTGAAGTGAGGAACGGGCCACGAAGGGTTGAGATGAGGTGTGTGGAAAGGGTTGATAGGGTTGATCTTTAGAGGAGAGTTTAGTGACGTAGCTGGAGGTTGTGGGAAGCGGTTTTGTTCCTCCTGAGGATCTGACTGACGCACCGATGTTGTGTTAAACCCTTGATTCTGAGATCGTCCAGGATCTCCAGACATGGAGAAGGTGTGCGGGTCAAACCCGTGAAGACTCTCCTCGTACTGAAGATGCGGATGAAGAGAGTAATCAGACGTGTGCATGGATCGCATCACGTGAGGAGGCGTTTCTGCATCCAGCCATGGCACATCCTCCGTTCTGAACGGCTGTGTGTAAGTCGGGTCCGACTCATTCCTGGTTTCTGAAAGTGCTTGTTCGTAATGAAGCAGCGCCTCATTATCCAGATTAAGAAGAAGCGCGGGCTCCTCCATCTACAAACAGGATATATAAAAAAAGCATTTTTATATCAGTATAATACAATAATTTTATTTCAATATTGCAAATTGCAGGTGTTAATTTTGACAGAAAACTTAGATTTATGCTGAGTCTCAATTCGCCTACTTATACTACGACCTAAAAGTATAATTTCTAATCGAGTAATTTTTGACTGCTCTAAGCGGGACTCGAACTCGGGTCTTACGTATGGAGGACCAAATTACTCAAAATGAAATAATTAAATAAATAATGAATTCAATAAAACAACAATTAAATGTACCAGTTTATTATGAAATAATTAAATAATTACTTAAATAATTAATTTAATTAAATATTAATTAAATAATTAAATAAATAAATGTATCTATTTATTTTGTAAAATTACATGAAATTATTTAATATATTTCACAATCACCTCTTCCACACACACTATTGTTATGTTTAAAAATCATTTTTTCATTATTAAATGTGCTTTTTCAAAAAGCTGTTTTTCATAATAATACTCTGCATTTACGAATGGGGCCTATTTGAGGAATCATGCATTTTCCCAAAGATTTTTTCATAATAATGGAGGACATTTCACAAATGCCAATCAACAGGCAGTGGGCGGGGCTTGGCTCTGATTGGTTTGAAGTTAAAGAGTCGACAGGCATGACCGATCGATCTGTGTGTGCTGTGGTGACATCACGGGGTGCTTCTCATTTCTTATTTGTGACTGAAAATGTATTTTGACTCTATTGAATTTTCTAAAAACCTGTAAATGATGAGAAATGTGGCTGTGTTTAAGTAAGTGTGTTTTTATCTTGATCAATTCCAACCACCATATTAATTTTCAATCAATTCCCCTATTTCCCCTTGCCAGACCCAGACAGGAAAAAGTAATCAATCTGAAAGGATTATCCAATCAGCGCCAAGCCCCGCCCACTGCCTGTTGATTGGCATTTGTGAAATGTCCTCCATTATTATGAAAAAATGCATTTGGAAATGCATGATTCCTCAAAATAGGCATCATTTGTAAATGCAGCGTATTATTATGAAAAACATCTTTTTGAAAAAGCACATTAAATAATAAAAAAATAGATTTGTATCTATGTGGAAGAGTGTGGTAATTGTGAAATATATTAAATAATTTAATGTAATTTTACAAAATAAATAGATACATTTATTTATTTAATTAATAAATCAATTATTTAATTAATTATTTAATTATTTCAGAATAAACTGCTACATTTAATTGTTGTTTAATTGAATTCATTATTTATTTAATTATTTAATTTTGAGTAATTTGGTCCTCCATACTTACGCACGAGAATCGAACTGGTGAGCCCGCGTCATTAGCTTTACTCGCTGGCCTCCGTTACACAGGCATGTGTCCCCAAAACAACTGCAGAAAGTGCCTATATAAAGAACATTTAGCGTTGAATTAGTCTGTACCTGACACCGAAGTACCGAGATGACGTCCAGAAGCTGGAATGAGGAAATATTAAAAGGTTTTGAGGGTTAATGTGAAGAGATCGGCAGAAACACAGTCGCTCAGATGCAGATTTAAACCGCACACTTTCAAAAACAAACAAATCATCATGTCATCATCATCTGCGCGTGCCATTAATAAAAGCCTAATATGAATGTGTAAATATATTTGAATATACACATTTACTATAAATAAAAGAAATGCACGCATCTCTTTTATCACGCAGGCTGTGTACGTTCATTGTTGTGTTAAGCCACACTTTTATCTATTTACTCCTATTATTAGTATTATTACCAGCATGCTATTTTAAGTTTTGTTTAGCTTTATTGTAATATTGTCCTGTAAATAAATGAATGCATAACAATAACATTTATTATAATAATATTTATTTGCATAACTTTTTTTCCCCGTAATGTATTAAAGGCAAATCTGTCTGCCTTTATTCTACAGTAGGGGCGACTGCGAGGTTTTGTTTACACACGTGACCGTTTTAAAACTCAATTTCCCATCCTCCTTTGCGCCACGCCCCGCACACATCCGGTTTGTTTTACACTCAGGCGCACACGTGTTGTTTTGAGCCGCTGCTGCTCTGCTGATCATATAAACCTGCTTTTCCTTTGGGATACTTTCGGAATAAGAGTGTGAGTGTCGAGAGATCATCATGTTCCTGCAGTTTTATCTGAATGAGAACGGCGACAGGGTCTATACTCTGAAGGTGAGGCCTTTAAACCGCGTGTACTGTAGATGCGGTATATGAAAGGAAGACCTGCGTGTTTTAAATATAATGATTTTAATGTTATTTCCTGTGCAGAAGCTGGACCCGAGCGGCCAGCCCACCAGCTCGGCACACCCGGCCCGCTTCTCACCGGACGACAAGTTCTCCCGCCACCGCGTGACCATCAAGAAGCGCTTCGGACTCCTGCTGACGCAACAGCCGCGACCCGTGCTCTGAACGGAGACATGAACTCTAACACACTTTGCTTTTTTAAATATCATTGAACAATGTCATGTTTTTTTCTCTTCTCTGATTACTAAAATAGTTTTTTTTCAGTTGTGAAATTGTGAAATAAAATAAAAGGCTTGATTTGTATATTCTAAGCGTCCGCTTTATTTGGTAAAACACTGATATCATTGGGTTTAACAATAAAAAAAAGTCTAATCGTAGTTTTCTTCGTGTGGAGAATATCACGCGGAGAACTACATTTCCTACAACACGTCTTACGCACGTACGTGATGACGCAAGGGCGCTGTTCTCTCTACGCCCGTACTCAGTCAAACCTGCTGATTTGATGATCCTTGAAACCGGAGCGATGATGAACAGACCGCGAGCACCGGCATCGGCGGACCCGTGAGGTAAACAACCGTCTGTTTTCTGACACGAAAAGGTCGTGTTGGTCAGAAGCGAATAATGCGGCGGTTGACGCGCGCGGGCTTTGAAACATCACCCGTCTTGCGCTCGCTGACCGGTTTTATTAGTTAGGTTATATAAACCGTTTATCGTGATGTATATCAGGGGCGTCCGTCTCAGTTGAGAGGTGTCAGGTGTGTATGTCTGTGATCTGATTATAATTGGCTTACTGGGGCGCTCAGGTGCGGGTTTGTCGCAGGACCTAACGGTGAGTTTGCGTCGCCAAACCTAGCGCGCTCCCTACTCAGACAGCACTCTGGACCGCACACTAGCCGAACCCCGCGAGCGTTTCTGCAGGAACGCGTTACTGTGGGACCCTGGGAACGGGATGGGGATACTGGGACGCCCCGAATGTCGTCTAAACGGATCACTGGATGTTAGTAACCGTGATCCTACTATAATGCTAGCTAGCTAGTGCTTATAAATGTGTCTCATTTAAATGAATCATGAAATTAATTTAACTCTGTGCTTTTGTTCTGTTTGTCTTTCCCTTCACACACACACACACACACACACACACACACACACACACACACACACACACACACACACAAGATTAACAGGACCGCGGTTTCATAATGAATGTGTAAATCGCTCGGCCTCTTCCTCTAAAGTCTTTGCTGACAAGTCAGAATCCAGATTCAAAAGCTGATCCAAGCACAAATAAGCTCTTTTGGGAAATATTTCTCATCACACACTGCACAATCACAGTATCATAGGAGCATCATTCACACTGTCTCCATGGCGACGCGAGGGTCCGTGTTGTCCCCGCCGCGCGCCGTGAGCTGAGTGTGGACCCCGGAGCCGCCGCCCTGTCGGACCCCCAGCAGCCCCCGGTGCGTGAGGCCATGGCATCCTCCGTACGCTTCACCGTCACGCCCATCAAAGCCGAGGACCTGCCGGACACGTCTCCGGACGTCAGCTCGCGCTCCAGTGCCAGGGTCCGCTTCGGCTCCCGGGAGAGCGTCAGCCGCAGTGAGCCACACAGCGAGGCGTCCGGAGGGGTCACGACCTCCGCAGGGGCCGACACGCCGGACCGCAGTAACGTCGAACACGGTGAGTGACTCTTTAGCGAGTGTAAAACACACTTCAGCGAGTGTAACGCCGTTGTAACACACACACACACAGGTCAGCGAGTGTAATGCTGTTGTAACACACACAAACACAGGTCAGCCAGTGTAACGCTGTTGTAACACACACACACACACAGGTCAGCGAGTGTAACGCCGTTGTAACACACACACACACAGGTCAGCGAGTGTAACGCTGTTGTAACAAACACACACACACACACAGGTCAGCGAGTGTAATGCTGTTGTAACACACACACACACAGGTCAGCGAGTGTAACGCCGTTGTAACACACACACACACACAGGTCAGCGAGTGTAACGCTGTTGTAACAAACACACACACACACACAGGTCAGCGAGTGTAACGCTGTTGTAACACACACACACATAGAGGTCAGCGAGTGTAACGCTGTTGTAACACACACACTCACACACACAGGTCAGTGAGTGTAACGCTGTTGTAACACACACACACAGGTCAGCGAGTGTAACGCCATTGTAACATACAAACACTTCAGCGAGTGTAACACACACACACACTTCAGCGAGTGTAACAGACACACACACTTCAGCGAGTGTAATGCTGTTGTAACACACACACACACAGGTCAGCGAGTGTAACACTGTTGTAACACACACACACACACAGGTCAGCAAGTGTAACGCTGTTGTAACACACACACACAGGTCAGCGAGTGTAACGCTGTTGTAACACACACACACAGGTCAGCGAGTGTAACGCTGTTGTAACACACACACACAGGTCAGCGAGTGTAACGCTGTTGTAACACACACACACACACACACACACACACACAGGTCAGCGAGTGTAACGCCATAGTAACACACACACACACACACAGGTCAGCAAGCATTTGTAACGGTGTTGTAACACACACACAGTTCAGCGAGTGTAACGCTGTTGTAACACACACAGGTCAGCGAGTGTAACGCTGTTGTAACACACACACACAGGTCAGCGAGTGTAACGCTGTTGTAACACACACACACAGGTCAGCGAGTGTAACGCTGTTGTAACACACAGGTCAGCGAGTGTAACGCTGTTGTAACACACACAGAGGTCAGCGAGTGTAACGCTGTTGTAACACACACACACAGGTCAGCGAGTGTAACGCTGTTGTAACACACACAGGTCAGCGAGTGTAACGCTGTTGTAACACACACACACAGGTCAGCGAGTGTAACGCCGTAGTAACACACACACACACACAGACACAGGTCAGCAAGCATTTGTAACGGTGTTGTAACACACACACAGTTCAGCGAGTGTAACGCTGTAGTAACACACACACACAGTTCAGTGAGTGTAACGCTGTAGTAACACACACACACACAGTTCAGTGAGTGTAACGCTGTAGTAACAGTTCAGCGAGTGTAACGCTGTAGTAACACACACACACACACAGTTCAGCGAGTGTAACACACACACACAGTTCAGCGAGTGTAACGCTGTAGTAACACACACACACACAGTTCAGCGAGTGTAATGCTGTAGTAACACACACACACACACAGTTCAGCGAGTGCAACGCTGTAGTAACACACACACACACACAGTTCAGCGAGTGTAACGCTGTAGTAACAGTTCAGCGAGTGTAATGCTGTAGTAACACACACACAGTTCAGCGAGTGTAACGCTGTAGTAACACACACAAACACAGTTCAGCGTATGTAACGCTGTAGTAACACACACACACACACACACAGTTCAGCGAGTGTAGCGCTGTAGTAACACACACACAGTTCAGCGAGTGTAATGCTGTAGTAACACACACACACACAGTTCAGCGAGTGTAATGCTGTAGTAACACACACACACAGTTCAGCGAGTGTAACGCTGTAGTAACACACACACACACACACACACACAGTTCAGCGAGTGTAACGCTGTAGTAACACACACACACAGGTCAGCGAGTGTAACGCTGTAGTAACACACACACACACAGTTCAGTGAGTGTAATGCTGTAGTAACACACACACACAGTTCAGCGTATGTAACGCTGTAGTAACACACACACACACACAGTTCAGTGAGTGTAACGCTGTAGTAACACACACACACACACAGTTCAGCGAGTGTAACGCTGTAGTAACACACACACACAGTTCAGCGAGTGTAACGCTGTAGTAACACACACACACACAGTTCAGCAGGCATTTGTAACGCCGTTGTAACACACACACTCACTAACACACACACACACACACTGAGTTCAGATGGCAGTTATTAAAGCATATTTTAAGTTTTAATCACAAATGATCAAAACCTCAGAATCAGTGGCGTTTAGTGTTAGCAGTGCCGTGTTTATGACCTGATATCATTAAAACTCTGTTGTATGGTTTTAGTGGACAGTAACAGCGCTGATATTAATGTTTAAACGCTGCTTATGATCTGCTGTTGATGAGTTATGACAGGGTTTCAATGAGCACTGAGGGTGTGACCCTCAATGAAGCAGGAGAGAAGTGCTGAGACACTCCCTGGTGTGTGTGTGTGTGTGCGTGTGTGTGTGTGTTTGTGTGTTGACACAAGAGTCAGGTAAGCGCAAACACACACGGACAGACAATGTGTTGATTTAAGAGCTTAACACATGCACAACACACCTCAGTGAGGAATGCAATGACACAGCAAGTGTGTGTGTGTCTGTGAGAGAGAGTGTGTGTAAAATGAATTATTTAAAAAATAATTGGTTTGAATGAATGATTCAATGACTCACTCATATAGACTTCACTTGTTTCATTACTGGATGAATCAGTGTTTTTGAATGAATCTCTTGAGTGAATGATTCAGTGACTCACTCATAAAGACTTCACTTGTTTCATTACTGGATGAATCAGTGTTTCTGAACAAATCTCTTGAGTGAATGATTCAATGACTCACTCATATAGACTTCACTTGTTTCATTACTGGATGAATCAGCGTTTCTGAACAAATCTCTTGAGTGAATGATTCAGTGACTCACTCATATAGACTTCACTTGTTTCATTACTGGATGAATCAGTGTTTCTGAACAAATCTCTTGAGTGAATGATTCAGTGACTCACTCATAAATACTTCACTTGTTTCATTACTGGATGAATCAGTGTTTTTGAATGAATCTCTTGAGTGAATGATTCAGTGACTCACTC
>CM040912.1:54398043-54403043 GCA_023029165.1 Gobiocypris rarus
GAAGTACGTCAACAAGCTGGCGTCCGTGTTTCTGGCCTGCGTCATCATTTCCATCCTCTCCATCTACACCGGAGCGCTGGTGTCCGCCTTCAGCCCGCCGGCCTTCCCGTGAGTCTTGAAAACTGGCATGCACTGTCTTTTATCCAAAGCTGTGAGTATTTTGAAAGAAATCGGCTCCTCACTAATGAGGTGTTTCACACATACACACAATATGCATATCATTTGATAGATCACGCGGAGCAACTTTGCCTCTAGAACCACTGCTGTCAATCAAATCATTCATTAAAGCTGCCCTACAATGATTTGAAACTACTTATATATCTGCATAGAGTGTGTGTGTGGCTTATTTAAAGGGCAAAAATGGTCCAGGTGCGATTTTACAGGTCCATTTACAACCCTGGAAATCGTGCCCAGGATGTAATGCTCAGTTTTTTATTAAAGCTACACTGTGTGATATTTTCCCCCATCTAGCGGTGAATATTAGTTTCTGTTCCTCTCAATTCTGATTTCGTTTGAGCTCCTACGGTGGCTGATTTAGTCCAAGATTAATATGGCTTCCAGTTCGATCAAGTGATGAGGTTACTTTAGAAAACTATTATAATTTGCAGTTATTTAATTTGTCAGTTAACATGTAGGTTATGACATCTTTGTAAAATGAATAATAGTTTTAGCTTTTCGTTATTTTTTACCATTTCATTGCTAACATCAGCGATCAGGTTCCCAGACGAATGCAAGCTAATCTTAGTAAAGTAACTTTTATCGGTGCTATCGTTATTCTGTATATTGTACGACATCACTAGCGTAAGGCAAAGTTTACATTGATATCAGTCTCAAGCAATCCCCCTCTTCACATTCGACACGGTGCCATCGAGTGTTAAAACACCAAAGGCGCTTGAATTTACGGGTATGTCCCTCTTTGGCTACTGTACTTTCAAGATGGAGGGGCAACATGGCGACGCGCATTCGGACCCCTCACCCGTATGCATTTTCAATGGCATATTACGAGAATACTTTATTACTTGAAAGAAGTAAATACACATTAATGAGCACATATATTTTTGAAAGAACTAAGTGTTTTAAGCTAAGAATAAACTAAAAGTAGCTTTAAAGATATTTAGCTGTGACTCTAAGAGGCTAAGATGCTCTCCTCCGCTCCTCAGATACATAAATCATCAGCCGTTATAATATATATATATATATAGTGTTAAACTCATTCAAACCTCAGCTGATTATTCACCATTGCATTGCAAACAAGCAGAGACGCTCCAAACTGCACTAGAGGTGGGCGGAGTTATGAGGTTTGACTGACAGCTTGAGGAGCCAATGGAGTTACGAGGTTCACTCACAAGCTCTTTTTAACACTTTTCATTGGTTAATTATTTGTATTGACGTAAGTGATGACCAATAGTGATGATTTACAAGGTTACCGCCCGACAGTGATGTTCATATAGTATCAGATTATTATTGGGTGTGTCTTGCTGTGGTGTAGTGTGTGCATGCTGGGGAACCGAAGCCTCTCTCTGCACGAGCTGAAGGATGGCCAGTGCAGGAAGCTGATGATTCCCGATCCGCCGGCGCAGGAACCGGCCAACGCTAGCGAGAGTTTCAACGGCACGGACGCTCCCGCCATCCTTACGCCCGCGCTGGAGAGGAGCACGGACCTGTGGCGGCTCTTCTGCAACGGCTCGGAGCTGAGCGCCGTGTGCGACGAGTACTTCCAGCACAACAACGCTACGACGATAAAGGGAATCCCGGGACTCGCTAGCGGCGTGATCGCAGGTTAGCACAGCATTAGCTTGAGCCTTCTCAGTTTGGTCAGGTATAAACCATTACATGTCTGTGTTTCTGTGTCTAGAGAACCTCTGGAGCTCGTACTCGGCTAAAGGAGACGTTCTGGAGCGCGGCTCTCATCGCTCCGCCCACTCACCCGCCGTGTCCAATCAATATCCTTACGTGTTTGCTGACATCACCACCTCCTTCACGCTATTGGTTGGGATTTTCTTTCCCTCTGTGACTGGTATTCCTGCCCTTTCTCTTGTTTTATCACTCAATCATAGGGTGTGTTTACATTGGGGATCCCACAATGCAATGCGCTCGACCCTGTGAGCTGTGATGAACTGTCTGGTCATGTGACTCTTCTGTGTGTGTGTCAGGGATCATGGCGGGCTCGAACCGCTCCGGAGATCTGAAGGACGCGCAGCGCTCCATTCCCATCGGCACCATCTTCGCCATCCTCACCACCTCCCTCGTCTGTATCCTTCTCTAAACATCGACACGCTCACACTACGCTATCGGATTGGTTTGATTTTGAAGGGTTCATATTTTAAGGATCTTTAGTGGTGCTTGCCAAAACAGAGTACCCTAGCAACCGTTCAGCAAGACCTGTATCTCAGCATCAGAGTATCGTAGAGACGTGGCGGTCGACTCATTTGACTCATGCTAGCAGACAAGCAACCACCCAGAACACCCTAGCAACCACCCAGAACATCCTACCAACCACCCAGAGCACCAAAAACAGAGTACCCTAGCAACCGTTCAGCAAGACCTGTATCTCAGCATCAGAGCATCGTAGAGACGTGGCGGTCGACTCATTTGGCTCATGCTAGCAGACAATCAACCACCCAGAACACCCTAGCAACCACCCAGAACATCCTACCAACCACCCAGAGCACCAAAAACAGAGTACCCTAGCAACCGTTCAGCAAGACCTGTATCTCAGCATCAGAGCATCGTAGAGACGTGGCGGTCGACTCATTTGACTCATGCTAGCAGACAAGCCACCACCCAGAACACCCTAGCAACCACCCAGAACACCCTAGCGCGACCACCCAGAACACCCTAGCAACCACCTAGAACACCTTAGCAACCACCCAGAGCACCAAAAACAGTCCTCTAGCAACCGTTCAGCAAGACCTGCATCTCAGCATCAGAGCATCGTAGAGGCGTGGCGGTCGACTCATGCTAGCAGACAAGCAACCACCCAGAACACCCTAGCAACCACCTAGAACATCCTACCAACCACCCAGAGCACCAAAAACAGAGTACCCTAGCAACCGTTCAGCAAGACCTGTATCTCAGCATCAGAGCATCGTAGAGACGTGGCGGTCGACTCATTTGGCTCATGCTAGCAGACAAGCCACCACCCAGAACACCCTAGCAACCACCCAGAACACCCTAGCGCGACCACCCAGAACACCCTAGCGCGACCACCCAGAACACCCTAGCAACCACCTAGAACACCTTAGCAACCACCCAGAGCACCAAAAACAGTCCTCTAGCAACCGTTCAGCAAGACCTGCATCTCAGCATCAGAGCATCGTAGAGGCGTGGCGGTCGACTCATTTGACTCATGCTAGCAGACAAGCAACCACCCAGAACACCCTAGCAACCACCCAGAACACCCTAGCAACCACCCAGAACACCCTAGCGCGACCACCCAGAGCACCAAAAACAGAGTACCCTAGCAACCATTCAACTAGACCTGTATCTCAGCATCAGAGTATTGTAGAGACGTGGCGGTCGATTTATTTCACTCATGCTAGCAGACAGCACTTCCAATATGCTAATAGTGATTAGCTAAGTGTCTATGCTAAGAACTCTATAAAAACTCCATAGTAACCGTCTGTGACAACTAGGAACTTCCTCCAAGCAACCACCCAGAACACCTTAGCAACCACCTATCAATGCCCTAGCAAGCACCCAGAATACCTTAACAACCAACTAGCAACTGCTCAGAACAGCCTAGCAAACACCCAGAACACCCTAGCAAACACCTATCAATGCCCTAGAAACCAATTAGAATAACTTAGCAACCAACTAGATGGTTGCTAAGTTATTCTAAGTGGTATAAACCCTACCATAAACCCTAGCGACTGCCTAGCAACCACCTAGAATACCCTAGCAACCGCCTGGCAATGCCTTAGCAACCACCCAGAGCACCTTAGCAACAACCTAGCGACCACCAGAAAACA
This sequence comes from Gobiocypris rarus, assembly GCA_023029165.1. Classification (NCBI taxonomy): domain Eukaryota; kingdom Metazoa; phylum Chordata; class Actinopteri; order Cypriniformes; family Gobionidae; genus Gobiocypris; species Gobiocypris rarus. The sequence goes on from CM040912.1 coordinate 54,402,015, forward strand.
CTCGTAACCGCCTAGAAACTCCCTAGCAACCACCCAGAATACCTTAGCAACCAACTAGCAACCACCCAGAATCCCTTAGCAAAAAACTAGCAACTGCCCAGCAACCACCCTGAATACCCTAGCAACTGCCTAGCGATGCCCTAGCAACCACCCAGAGCACCTTAGAAACACCTTAGCGACCACCAGTACACCTTGGCAACCGCCTAGAAACTCCCTAGCAACCAGGTGCTGAGTTTTACCACTGCAAGCACCACTCACATTTTCTTCAGGAAGTATACATACAAATGTAGTTTTAGAAATGTTTTTTAATTTACTGTTATTAAATGAATTTATTAGCTTTTCATCAAGTGCATGAAGGTGTGCAGTAATGCTGAGGCTGACTGCAGGATTATAGCGATGTTTCCTGAACGGCCTCTCAGACCTGAGCTGTGTGCTGCTGTTCGGATCCTGTGTGGAGGGCGTGGTTCTGCGGGACAAGTGCGTCTCTTCCCTCGCTTCTGGAGAAGTGTAATGAATGCAGACGAGTGAGTGTTTCTAAAGCTGTCGTCCTCTGACCGCCGTTCAGGTTCGGAGACTCGGTGAAGGGGAATCTGGTGGTGGGCACGCTGTCGTGGCCCTCGCCGTGGGTGATCGTGATTGGCTCGTTCTTCTCCACGTGTGGCGCGGGCCTCCAGTCGCTGACCGGAGCTCCTCGCCTGCTGCAGGCCATCGCTAAAGACAACATCATTCCCTTCCTGAGTGACCGAGCCTTTCTTTCCCATGATTCCCTGTCAGTCTCCCTCAGATGGGCACCTTCATGGGGCGTGTACCTGCCGCGGCCTGCAGAACATCTTCGCGTGATCCTCTCAGGCTGACGCGGTCGGGGACGGCCGGAGTTCTCCAGGCGCTGTGTATCGTCTCATCTACGCGTGAGTCTCACACACACTCACACACTCACACACCTACACACACACACACACACACACACACACACACACACACACACACACACACACACGAACCAATTTTGGAGTCTCTAACTCAATCCTC
>CM040912.1:54410543-54413043 GCA_023029165.1 Gobiocypris rarus
GACATTCCATAGGCGTAATGCATTTTATACTGTACAAACCGTATTTTCTATCCCCCTACACTGCCCCTGCCCCTAAACCTACCCATCACACACACACACACACACACACACTGCCCATCACAGGAGTTACTTTCTGTGATAAAAACCTCATCCTGTGTGATTTATAAGCATTTTGAAAAGTGAGGACATGGGGAACGTCCTCATATTTCACCCTCTTTTTGTAATACCTGTGTCATACCCATGTCATTATACACATTTGTGTCCTGATATTTCACAAAAACACACACACACACACACGGATACACACACACACACCTACAGCACACGGATACACACACACACACCTACAGCACACGGATACACACACACACACCTACAGCACACGGATACACACACACACAGACACACACCTACAGCACACGGATACACACACACACCTACAGCACACGGATACACACACACACAGACACACACACCTACAGCACACGGATACACACACATACAGACACACACACCTACAGCACACGGATATACACACACACAGACACACACACCTACAGCACACGGATACGCACACACACACCTACAGCACACGGATACGCACACACGCACACGGATACACACACAGACACACACACACCTACAGCACACGGATACGCACACACACACCTACAGCACACGGATACACACACACACCTACAGCACACGGATACGCACACACACGCACACGGATACACACACAGACACACACACACCTACAGCACACGGATACGCACACACACACACACCTACAGCACACGGATACACACACACACACCTACAGCACACGGATACGCACACGGATACACACACACACACCTACAGCACACGGATACGCACACACACACACACCTACAGCACACGGATACGCACACACACACACACACCTACAGCACACGGATACACACACACAGACACACACACCTACAGCACACGGATACACACACACCTACAGCACACGGATACACACACACACACAGACACACACACACCTACAGCACACGGATACACACACACACACCTACAGCACACGGATACACACACACACACACACACACCTACAGCACATGGATACACACACACACACACACACACCTACAGCACACGGATACACACACACACACCTACAGCACACGGATACACACACAGACACAGACACACACACCTACAGCACACGGATACACACACACACCTACAGCACACGGATACACACACACACCTACAGCACACGGATACACACACACACCTACAGCACACGGATACACACACACACAGACACACACACCTACAGCACACGGATACACACACACACCTACAGCACACGGATACACACACACACCTACAGCACACGGATACACACACACACCTACAGCACGGATACACACACACACACCAACAGCACACGGATACACACACACACAGACACACACACCTACAGCACACGGATACACACACACACCAACAGCACACGGATACACACACACAGACACACACATGGATACACACACACACACCTACAGCACACGGATACAATCACACACACACAGACACACACACCAACAGCACACGGATACACACACACACAGACACACACATGGATACACACACACACACCTACAGCACACGGATACACACACATACAGACACACACACCTACAGCACACGGATATACACACACACAGACACACACACCTACAGCACACGGATACGCACACACACACCTACAGCACACGGATACACACACACACACCTACAGCACACGGATACGCACACACGCACACGGATACACACACAGACACACACACACCTACAGCACACGGATACGCACACACACACACACCTACAGCACACGGATACACACACACACACCTACAGCACACGGATACGCACACACACACACACCTACAGCACACGGATACACACACACACACCTACAGCACACGGATACGCACACACACACACACGGATACGCACACACACACACACACCTACAGCACACGGATACACACACACACAGACACACACACACCTACAGCACACGGATACACACACACACACCTACAGCACACGGATACACACACACACACAGACACACACACACCTACAGCACACGGATACACACACACACACCTACAGCACACGGATACACACACACAGACACACACACACCTACAGCACATGGATACACACACACACACACACACCTACAGCACACTGATACACACACACACACCTACAGCACACGGATACACACACAGACACAGACACACACACCTACAGCACACGGATACACACACACACCTACAGCACACGGATACACACACACTACAGCACACGGATACACACACACACCTACAGCACAGGATACACACACACACAGACACACACCTACAGCACACGGATACACACACACACCTACAGCACACGGATACACACACACACCTACAGCACACGGATACAC
>CM040912.1:54418043-54425543 GCA_023029165.1 Gobiocypris rarus
TTGAAAATTGTCAAAGTATCCGCTTTGAGCTTAAGAATTTGTTCAGCTGACTGAAGACAACTTTTTCAATGATCTTGCCTATGAAGGGAGATTTGAGATTGGTCGGTAGTTGTTCAATATGGAGTTATCCAGATTTCTCTTTTCAGAAGAGGCTTAACTACTGCGGTTTTAAGGAGTTTGGAAAATTCCCATTGAGAAGTGATGAGTTTACCACTTCTAGCAGATCTGCTTCTAAACAGTTAAACACACTTTTGAAAAAGAAGTGGGGAGTGTCAGGGCGCAGGTTGATGTTTTAAGGTGCTGCACCGCTTTCTTCTAAAATTTTATAATCAATTGCTTCAAAATCAGACATAGTAACTTTCCGAGGTTGTGGTCTGATCTGACTGACCCCAAAGCAACTCACGGATGTGCTGATCGCCTTCCTGATATTATTTATTTTCTCTGAGAAGAAGGAAGCAAACTCACTGCATTTGCTGTCAGAGAGCATTTCACTGGGAATGTGACTCGGGGTTTGTCAGTCTCTACAGTAGCAAAAGAGTGCGCGTGTTGTTTATGTTTCTGTTTATAATATTTGAGAAGAAGGTCTGTCTAGCCTTGCCTAGTTCCACATTGAAATCATGAAGGCTGTCTTTATAGATGTTATAATGGATTATAAGTTTTGTCTTCCGCCACATGCGTTCAGATTTCCTGCATTGTCTTTTCATTATTTGCACTGCCGTTGAGTTTCTCCAAGGTGCTTTCTGTCTTCCACTCTTTTCTTGACTTTCTCAGGAGCAATATTATCAATTACACTCTTAACTTTTGAGTTAAAGGAGTCAAGGAGAGAATCAACAGAGCTTGGTGTTAGAGATATAGCCTTCATAAATAGCTCACTAGTGTTCTCATTTAAGCTTCTCTTGACAGCGACAGATCTAGCTTCAATGGCAGGAGAGATTGAAATATCAAAGAAAATACAGAAATGATCAGACAATGCTACATCTTTAACAACAATTGATGAAATGTTTAGACCCTTGCTGATAAGTAAGTCTAGAGTGTGTCCACGATTGTGTGTGGGACCATGTACATGCTGTGTCAAATCAAAAGTGTTAAGAACAGTCATGAGCTCTTTTGTTGTACTGGATTCAGCATTGTCTATGTGAACGTTAAAATCCCCAGCAATGGCAAAACAATCAAACTCTGAGGAGATTATTGATAACAGCTCTGTAAAGTCCTCAGTAAAGGATGGAGAGTATTTTGGAGGCCTGTAAACAATGATAAGCAGGATGCGTGGAGCACCTTTTAACACAATACCCAGATATTCAAAAGACAGATAGTCACCAAATGACACTTGCTTACATTGATAGACATCTTTAAAAAGAGCAGCAATACCCCACCTCTTCTAAACGCTCTGGACATACTCATAAAAGTAAAGTTAGGAGGAGCTGTTTCATTGAGGACTGTTGCACTGCAGTTTTCTTCAAGCCAAGTTTCATTTAGAAGCAAAAATCTAGGTTGTTTGTGGTTATTAAGTCATTGACTAGAAATGATTTGTTCTTAAGTGAACGGATATTTAAAAGTGCTAACTTAACAGTATTCATTTTTCCCCCACAGTAATCTTAGTTTGACATGTAATAGGCAGCAGATTAGATGGGTTTGCTATACGGTCTGAGAAGGTCTTACACTTTCTATCACGTAACAGAACTGAAATAGAGAAAGAGACAGGCACACTGGGTTCCCGCTGCTTCTGTAAACATTTGATAAAGTTACTGTTATCATGGCGGGACCCAACACACATCACTGAGAGCTGGTATCAGTTGTTTTGGGTTCACCTACAGCAGATGGAGGAGGGTGTTGGCCCTGGCGTTGTGACCGAAGAAATCTCACAGGAGGAGGCTGAGAGCGAGCTGGGCCCACAGGCTTTGATGGTTGTGGGGCTCGACGCTCTTTGGTTGATATCTGGGGCTCGCAGAAATCGAGTGTGATAGTCTGGTTCCAGCATAGACCATTTGCTCCATTCTCTCTGAGAAGCTCAGAAGCGGGATGCTGGTGAGAGGGATAACATGTCTGGTGAGGGTGGCTGTTGTTCTGGTGTTATCGGAGGCTGAATTATGTTATCATCCATTTCATGGAGTGACTTAGACATTTCATGCAGTTTCCTGTTCAGACTAGTCATAAAGCGTAACAGTTCACTAGTCTGACCCCTTTAGAGCCCACCCTTTGCACCTCCACAGTATGGGCAGAGATGTTACTGTTCAGTCCTCAATCTGTGTTAGTTCTAATATGTCACAGTCTGTCTGTGGTGAGCACTGTGGCGGGACTCAGATGGGAGTGTGTCCGTGAGCAGTGGCTGTTGTGGCTGCGTGATGTTATCAGTGTCCTTGTGGAGTGTGACAGCTGCATGTCCATTCAGATGCTGAAATGAAGTCCTGTAGTCGTCCATAGTCTGTTCAGGTGTGTGTGTGCCATTCAGGTCGAGTGAGTTAGCACACACAGCTGAGGGATGGTGTAGGGAAAAGTGAATATTGTCCTTTAGCACTCTTGCACCAAGTTTGTTTGGGTGAAGGCCATTTGATGTAAACAATTGTCTCTGGCTCCAGAATAGATTAAAGTTGTCGATGAAGTTCACTCCCTTTATGTTGCAGGTTTTTTGCAGCCATGTATTAAGCCCAAGTAACCGTGAGAACCTATTTGTTCCTCTTGCTGGAAGTGGTCCACTGATGAACGGTTGAACTTTTAGTTTTCTAAGTGTTTCAAAAAGTACATTGAAATCCCTCTTAATGAGTTCTGACTGCTCTCTCTGAATATCGATTTTCCCACATGAATGACAAGTCGATTTGCAGTCTTATGTTTCATCAGAATGTTCTGAATTTCCCTGTTTACGTCAGAAACTGTAGCTTGTGGAAGGCAGCATGTAGTTGTATCCCTGCTGGTAGAGAGTGTGTGTAGGTGACTCCGCAGTCTCTTAATTGATGTGTTTGTCTGGAGCCCTGTCTAGGAAAGGGGACGAGAGCTTGTGAACCCTAGACGGGCAGTAGGGGTCACACATGACAAGGGTCACGAGAGCTTGTGAACCCTAGACAGGCAGTAGGGGTCACACATGACAAGGGTCACGAGAGCTTGTGAACCCTAGACGGGCAGTAGGGGTCACACATGACAAGGGGACAAGAGCTTGTGAACCCTAGACAGGCAGTAGGGCTCACACATGACAAGGGTCACGAGAGCTTGTGAACCCTAGACGGGCAGTAGGGGTCACACACGACAAGGGTCACAAGAGCTTGTGAACCCTAGACAGGCAGTAGGGCTCACACATGACAAGGGTCACGAGAGCTTGTGAACCCTAGACAGGCAGTAGGGCTCACACATGACAAGGGTCACGAGCTTGTGAACCCTAGACAGGCAGTAGGGCTCACACATGACAAGGGTCACGAGAGCTTGTGAACCCTAGACAGGCAGTAGGGGTCACACATGACAAGGGGACGAGAGCTTGTGAACCCTAGACAGGCAGTAGGGCTCACACATGACAAGGGTCACGAGAGCTTGTGAACCCTAGACAGGCAGTAGGGGTCACACACGACAAGGGTCGCGAGAGCTTGTGAACCCTAGACGGGCAGTAGGGGTCACACACGACAAGGGTCACGAGAGCTTGTGAACCCTAGACAGGCAGTAGGGGTCACACACGACAAGGGGACAAGAGCTTGTGAACCCTAGACAGGGAGTAGGGGTCACACATGACAAGGGGACGAGAGCTTGTGAACCCTAGACAGGCAGTAGGGGTCACACATGACAAGGGTCACGAGAGCTTGTGAACCCTAGACGGGCAGTAGGGGTCACACATGACAAGGGTCACGAGAGCTTGTGAACCCTAGACTGGCTTTAGGGGTCACACATGACAAGGGGACAAGAGCTTGTGAACCCGAGACAGGCAGTAGGGGTCACACATGACAAGGGGACAAGAGCTTGTGAACCCTAGACAGGCAGTAGGGTCACACATGACAAGGGGACGAGAGCTTGTGAACCCTAGACAGGCAGTAGGGTCACACATGACAAGGGTCACGAGCTTGTGAACCCTAGACTGGCAGTAGGGGTCACACATGACAAGGGGACAAGAGCTTGTGAACCCTAGACAGGCAGTAGGGGTCACACATGACAAGGGACAAGAGCTTGTGAACCCTAGACAGGGAGTAGGGGTCACACATGACAAGGGACGAGAGCTTTTGAACCCTAGACAGGCAGTAGGGGTCACACATGACAAGGGTCACGAGAGCTTGTGAACCCTAGACGGGCAGTAGGGTCACACATGACAAGGGGAGAGCTTGTGAACCCTAGACAGGCAGTAGGGTCACACATGACAAGGGTCACGAGAGCTTGTGAACCCTAGACAGGCAGTAGGGGTCACACATGACAAGGGTCACGAGAGCTTGTGAACCCTAGACAGGCAGTAGGGGTCACACATGACAAGGGTCACGAGCTTGTGAACCCTAGACAGGCAGTAGGGGTCACACTTGACAAGGGTCACGAGAGCTTGTGAACCCTAGACGGGCAGTAGGGGTCACACATGACAAGGGTCACGAGAGCTTGTGAACCCTAGACGGGCAGTGGGGTCACACGACAAGGGACGAGAGCTTGTGAACCCTAGACAGGCAGTAGGGGTCACACATGACAAGGGTCACGAGAGCTTGTGAACCCTAGACGGGCAGTAGGGGTCACACATGACAAGGGTCACGAGCTTGTGAACTCTAGACGGGCAGTAGGGTCACACATGACAAGGGTCACGAGCTTGTGAACCCTAGACGGGCAGTAGGGGTCACACATGACAAGGGTCACGAGAGCTTGTGAACCCTAGACAGGCAGTAGGGGTCACACATGATAAGGGTCACGAGAGCTTGTGAACCCTAGACAGGCAGTAGGGGTCACACACGACAAGGGGACAAGAGCTTGTGAACCCTAGACAGGGAGTAGGGGTCACACATGACAAGGGTCACGAGCTTGTGAACCCTAGACAGGCAGTAGGGGTCACACATGACAAGGGTCACGAGCTTGTGAACCCTAGACAGGCAGTAGGGGTCACACATGACAAGGGTCACGAGAGCTTGTGAACCCAAGACGGGCAGTAGGGGTGAAACATGACAAGGGTCACGAGAGCTTGTGAACCCTAGACGGGCAGTAGGGTCACACATGACAAGGGTCACGAGCTTGTGAACCCTAGACAGGCAGTAGGGCTCACACATGACAAGGGTCACGAGAGCTTGTGAACCCTAGACAGGCAGTAGGGGTCACACATGACAAGGGTCACGAGCTTGTGAACCCTAGACGGGCAGTAGGGGTCACACATGACAATGGTCACGAGAGCTTGTGAACCCTAGACAGGCAGTAGGGGTCACACTTGACAAGGGTCACGAGCTTGTGAACCTTAGACGGGCAGTAGGGTCACACATGACAAGGGTCACGAGAGCTTGTGAACCCTAGACGGGCAGTAGGGGTCACGCACGACAAGGGGACGAGAGCTTGTGAACCCTAGACAGGCAGTAGGGGTCACACATGACAAGGGTCACGAGAGCTTGTGAACCCTAGACGGGCAGTAGGGGTCACACATGACAAGGGTCACGAGAGCTTGTGAACTCTAGACGGGCAGTAGGGGTCACACATGACAAGGGTCACGAGAGCTTGTGAACCCTAGACGGGCAGTAGGGGTCACACATGACAAGGGTCACGAGAGCTTGTGAACCCTAGACAGGCAGTAGGGTCACACATGATAAGGGTCACGAGCTTGTGAACCCTAGACAGGCAGTAGGGGTCACACGACAAGGGGACAAGAGCTTGTGAACCCTAGACAGGGAGTAGGGGTCACACATGACAAGGGTCACGAGAGCTTGTGAACCCTAGACAGGCAGTAGGGGTCACACATGACAAGGGTCACGAGAGCTTGTGAACCCTAGACAGGCAGTAGGGGTCACACATGACAAGGGTCACGAGAGCTTGTGAACCCTAGACGGGCAGTAGGGGTCAAACATGACAAGGGTCACGAGAGCTTGTGAACCCTAGACGGGCAGTAGGGGTCACACATGACAAGGGTCACGAGAGCTTGTGAACCCTAGACAGGCAGTAGGGGTCACACACGACAAGGGTCACGAGAGCTTGTGAACCCTAGACAGGCAGTAGGGGTCACACATGACAAGGGTCACGAGAGCTTGTGAACCCTAGACAGGCAGTAGGGGTCACACACGACAAGGGTCACGAGAGCTTGTGAACCCTAGACAGGCAGTAGGGGTCACACACGACAAGGGTCACGAGAGCTTGTGAACCCTAGACAGGCAGTAGGGTCACACACGACAAGGGTCACAAGAGCTTGTGAACCCTAGACAGGCAGTAGGGGTCACACACGACAAGGGTCACGAGAGCTTGTGAACCCTAGACAGGCAGTAGGGGTCACACATGACAAGGGTCACGAGAGCTGTGAACCCTAGACAGGCAGTAGGGGTCACACACGACAAGGGGACAAGAGCTTGTGAACCCTAGACAGGGAGTAGGGGTCACACATGACAAGGGGACGAGAGCTTGTGAACCCTAGACAGGCAGTAGGGGTCACACATGACAAGGGTTACGAGAGCTTGTGAACCCTAGACGGGCAGTAGGGGTCACACATGACAAGGGGACAAGAGCTTGTGAACCCTAGACAGGCAGTAGGGGTCACACATGACAAGGGGACAAGAGCTTGTGAACCCTAGACAGGGAGTAGGGGTCACACATGACAAGGGGACGAGAGCTTGTGAACCCTAGACAGGCAGTAGGGCTCACACATGACAAGGGTCACGAGAGCTTGTGAACCCTAGACAGGTAGTAGGGGTCACACATGACAAGGGTCACGAGAGCTTGTGAACCCTAGACGGGCAGTAGGGGTCACACACGACAAGGGTCACGAGAGCTTGTGAACCCTAGACAGGCAGTAGGGTCACACAGACAAGGGACAAGAGCTTGTGAACCCTAGACAGGGAGTAGGGGTCACACATGACAAGGGTCACGAGAGCTTGTGAACCCTAGACGGGCAGTAGGGGTCACACATGACAAGGGTCACGAGAGCTTGTGAACCCTAGACTGGCTTTAGGGGTCACACATGACAAGGGGACAAGAGCTTGTGAACCCTAGACAGGCAGTAGGGGTCACACATGACAAGGGACAAGAGCTTGTGAACCCTAGACAGGCAGTAGGGGTCACACATGACAAGGGGACGAGAGCTTGTGAACCCTAGACAGGCAGTAGGGGTCACACATGACAAGGGTCACGAGAGCTTGTGAACCCTAGACTGGCAGTAGGGGTCACACATGAAAAGGGGACAAGACCTTGTGAACCCTAGACAGGCAGTAGGGGTCACACATGACAAGGGGACAAGAGCTTGTGAACCCTAGACAGGGAGTAGGGGTCACACATGACAAGGGGACGAGAGCTTGTGAACCCTAGACTGGCTTTAGGGGTCACACATGACAAGGGGACAAGAGCTTGTGAACCCTAGACAGGCAGTAGGGG
>CM040912.1:54432760-54470260 GCA_023029165.1 Gobiocypris rarus
TTTTCAAAAAAATAAAAAAATGATGCTGCTTGAAAGTAAAGCTATATGGCTGAGTTTTGTAGCCAAAAGTATAAGTTAGCTCCGCCCACTATAGACTAAAAGCAATATTTGTCCCTTTACATACTGCATATACAGACTATAGCTATACGAATAAAAGCTTTGAATATTAAAATATATACAAGACTGATCTATTAATGAACCCTTGGAACACACAGCTTCAGCAAGCTTGTGTAAGCTTTGAGGGATCACTACACAATCTCATTATCCTCACACTAATGGCTACACCGAGTCCATGATCTCAGTGTTACAGACCTCATCTTTATTACTGCTTGCAAAACGGTTCGCTCCAGGCTTTATTCAGCTGTTGGCAACTTAGTGGGTTTACGGGAACGGAAATAAATTTTCTGTGTGTGTTTGCAAGCACGAGCTGCTGTCGTCATGGAGGGCCACACCAGACGCTTATACACACGTAAACAATACAGGGAGCCTACTGCGGTCATTCGTTCTTATAACATCCTAATGAAGTTAGCGTCATACCAATGAGAGGGACTGAAACAGTATGACGTGCATCAATGCTTGAAATATCCTTCAAGTACCAGTCAGACACGTCTAGGCTTTTAAAGGTTGGCGTGAAACACTGTTTCCAACCTGTCTTGGAATGTGATGTGTGTGTGTGTGTGTGTGTGTGTGTGTGTGTGTGTGTGTGTGTGTGTGTGTGTGTGTGTGTGTGTGTGTGTGTGTGTGCACTATATTGCCAAAGGTTTTGGGACATCTGCCCACATGCACATGAACTTTAATGACATCATATTAAACTCCTACGGATTAAGAAAGGAAGTTGGCCTCACTCTTTGCAGCTATAACAGATTAAACTCTTCTGGGAAGGCTTTCCACAAGGTTTAGAAGTGTGTTTATGGGAATTTTTATCCTTCTTCTAGAAGTGCATTTGTCAGGTCAGGCACTAATGTTGAACGAGAAGGCCTGGCTCGCAGTCGCCGCGCTAATTCATCCCAAAGGTGTTCTGTCGGGTTGAGGTCAGGACTCTGTGCAGGCCAGTCAAGTTCCTCCACACCACACACTCATCCATGTCTTTATGGACCGACGCTTTGTGCACTGGTGTGCAGTCATGTTGGAACAGGAAGGGCCCTCCCCAAAATTGTGAGCATGAAATTGTCCAAAATGCCTTGGTATGCTGAAGCAGTAAAAGTTCCTTTCACTGGAACTAAGGGGCCAAGCCCAACCCTGAAAAACACAAATGGACTTAATGCACAGGTGGCAACCTATGTGTTTTGTAATTTTTCCATTATCTTTCTTCTCCTATGAAATGTTCCTTTTCAACTAATGTTTTCAATTTTAAACAAATAGTTGCTATCGTGGCATTTCAAACCCTTTTTTTAAAGTTCAATCAATTCCCAATGGATTAAATTAAGTTTAACCATAGGTTTTTTTCCTTATTGAATACCCATTTCACTCCGAATATTGTTTCATATTGCCTAAAGCAAGTACTGCACACACGTCATTAAAATCACTTTGGCTATTGTTCTGTACGTCCATGTGTCTAAAGCACTTGTAGCAATGCTAAAATCCTTTTTTTTCTTGAGCATGGAGAAAAGCGTCAGAAGTGTTTTATAGAGCAGACAAGTGTTAAGTGCTCTGCTTGATGGCCGTGGTTCGTAGAAGTGGGATCTGAACCTCAATCATCCCATGTTCTAGAGCTCTAAACGTTAAGAGTGAGAAAATGAGTGTGAATGTGCATTTCTGAGAGCTCACGATGTGTTGATGCATTTGTTTGTATGTGCAAATGTATAGTCCTCCTTTATGGTCCCCAGGGTGGGACAAAGCAGCAGGTAACAGGTAAAAACCCGGTCAGGGTGAAATGCATTTTTCATAGGCCTGATATTCTCGGTTTATGGGTAGAGCTTGATATCGACCCAGCCTCGACCCCAGAATACACTCTGCATTAAAGCAGCGCTGAATTAATTAAACATGCAGGACAAGGACATGCAGAGTTCAGTGCACTTTTTAACCTGAGGTCAGCAGCGGTTTACCATGAGTTCAGCGCACTTTTTAACATGCTTCATTGATCTTTTTTTATGAAGAAGGCCATAAGGAGAAGTCTTGCTGTGGCATCTCATATGTGTCAGTATTGCTGAATAGACAATCCCTGATTAGTGGTGCTTGCTAAGGCACGTTTTTCCAAACAGCAAACCTAAAAATGAAACTGTCACACAACTCGTACAATAAGAAACATTATTAAAGGGTTACTTCAGCGATTAGCATTAAGCTTTGTATCAGTAGAAATCCAGGGGTATATTCGATTGATCATGCTCCCCACACCCTCATATCCCCCTGAGATGAGAGAATTATGAATTTTATTTCTGGAAAAAAATCCTCAGATTACGCAAATATTGCGTCATCTGAGGATTTTTTGTCCAGAGGCTAAAGACTACAGCCAGCAGGGGGCGCTATTTCAGCATGTTTTCAACATCACACTCACAGCGCTCGGCTCGGGAGCTGCAGAGATTCATGTAACCGGAGCTGTGGAGAGCAAAGTGAGTGTTTCGGCTTTTAAAATAAATTCCTGTGAAAGTTACGCTTCCAAAGACATGAACTGAAAATGCGCCAGACTGAACGCGTGCTGTGAATGCAGCCGCGAATCCCGCGATTACCTCAGCTCATGTGATGAATGAGATCTGACTCCTGCTGCGTTTGTGCCGTGCCGCTCAATCGACTCACTCACATTATATCGAACAGACACGTTCAGTTTTTAATTGTAGTGTCTCTAACTGAACTGATTTTATGAAAATGAATGCGGTGGGCAAGTGATCCAGTAATCCAGTAGCCGTGCCTAGATTGGTCTCGCAGGGCAGCGAAGCAAGTGCATTCTGGGAGTTGTTGTCTTTTATCCCAATGATACAAAAATAAATTTTCTGTTTTTTTTCTCAGTCTAGAAGGCACCAAATTCAAATTCTACTACATGAATGACCCAGTTTAAATACAGAATCATCTTCCCAGCGCTGAAGTACCCCTTTAATAATTGAGCAGCAAATCAGGATCATGTGACACTGAAGACTGGAGTAATGATGCTGAAAATTCAGCTTTGATCACAGGAATAAATGACATTTTACAACATATTCACACAGAAAACCGTTATTTTGAATTGTAAAAATATTATTACAGTATTTCATGGTGAATCTTAATAATCTTAATGAATTTAAAAATCACTATAGCGCTGGCAAATTGCTTCCGCTTTAAAAATAAAAATGTGTATATATTTTTAAATGTTTGCTCTCGTTTTGCAGGTGAAAGTGTGGTTTCAAAACCGCACCAAACAGAAGAAAGACCAGACCAAGGACACAGACAAGCGCTCGTCGTCCACCTCCGAATCCCTCGCCACCTGCAACATCCTGCGTCTCCTGGAGCAGGGCCGTCTTTTGTCTGTGCCTCCGCCCAACCCGCTGCTGGCTCACCCACACCCCGGAAATGGCTCTCTACTGGGCAGCCCTTCCGTATCCACTTCCTCTGGGGTGAGTAGCACCGCCACAGCTCCCGGGTCGGGTGGCGGTGGGACGTTTGGACTCTCGCTGTCTTCTTTAGGTGGCACTCCGCCCTCGCCACGCCTGGGAGTGCCACCACCCTCCCTTTGCTTTACCATGCCTCTCCTGGGCGGCACCCATCACGAACTGCCATCGGGATACGGGTGCGGATCCTCTGCGTTCGAGCCCTACATGAGGATAGAGCGGAAGGACGGTGAGTTAGGTGGGAAGAAGACGGTTTCCTAAAAGAGTTCCCTACCTACTGGTACCTTCCCCACTCTACCTGTCTCAGGGGTCTCACCTGTGCCGTGAACAGCCGGTCGGATGGAGCGGAGGTTTGCAAACTAACAGAAAGAGATTGAACTACAAAGTCTTCACTTATAGTTCCTCGTCTCGCTGGCCTCTCTAGCGCTAGTGCCTACAAACCAAATTCAGGCCAGTCGGACTCCATAATTCAGTAAGGAGGAGCGTTTGGGACTAAGCCTGTAATTAAGCATCGCTGTGTTCGCTGGCCTTTACTCTTTGTGAATGATAGAAAAAGCTGTAAATGTAACTAAGTTTGTTTCCAAATGGGTGTTAAAAAAACAAGAAAAAGAACGAAAAAAAGATGATTGATCAACATTGTGGTATGTTTTTATGCTGCTCTAAATTAATTGACTAGGGGAGCTTATTGTTGGTGTAAATGTTTGTCTGTATGAAAGTATAAGAATGAGAGAATTATCTGAGTGAACACGTACAGTAACAATAACAAGGCACTGACCATTTTTGTGGCATTGATTTCGCACTGGACCTTTGTGATGGTTATAATAAGAGTTCAATGGACATCATATAGCAATGATGCAACGTTAATTGCATAAAGTGTAAATGTGTGGACAATTACACAGGTCTTTTGCAAAATAATAGCGTCTAAAAATAATACTCTTCACATGCGTTTCTCAGCACACCCCGTTGAAATGTGTCCTCTTTTCTTTGTAACGCATGACATTCTCAGTTGAAAGTGTTAGCGAAGTCCTAATCCATCAGCTCAACATTATATTGCCCCTTGTTAACGTGTTTCTTGTTGTTTCCAAATGTATTCGAAGCAAAGGGCTAAATATTGACTTCCGAGATAGACCGGCTGTCTCGGCACCTGGGGCCGGTTGCACCAACTGTGTGTGAGTTAAAACTTAGCCTAGTTTTGACGTAAAGAGGCCCTAAGTTGCGCACTGCTAAATATTTTTTGCGTTGCACCATTGAACTTTGTTGAAGCGTAACTCTACGTATAAGCTAAATATTTATGGAAGAGTCCAATCCGGAGTAACGGTTGGAAAAAAATAGCAGACTGAACTGCATCAATAAGCTCTTGTTTTACATTGTGAATAAACATACTTTGTTAGCGGCTCTTCAACACGAACACAAGCTACACACAGCTCGCCTGCGCCTGTGCGCATCGGTCCAAATCAAATCATTCATAATAAATACATTTTCAGTTTTTTGTATTTATTTATTGATCCTTATTCATTTCAAATACGGTGTTATTTACATATAAAATAGTCTACCTATAATTTATTGAATGATTAAGTAGAATCGTATTTAATGGAAACTTATTTTTACCATTAGTTATGTGAGGAAAAAGTTAGAATGAAGGATAAACTGAAATTCACAGCATTTAAACTTCTGCTGCTATTGGATCACACATGTCATATGTGACTGTGCAGTACTTATACGATGAGTTTACAGACTACGCTCTGCCTTAAGAACAAATGGTGCAACAGAATAAGGTACAGCGTTAGTTACAAACCAGCTAGTAGTTACTAAGACTCTAGTGTGGACTTTACGTTCTGATTTAAGAACTTGTGAATGGCTGGTGCAACCCTACCCTGGAGATCTTAAACCATGTTTAATTATAAACCGCGTGCATAGGATCAGTTTCACTACCGATCGCAGTTAGGCCTTTGTGTTCCTTCGCCAAAATGTTTGCACGCAAAACCTTTGCCTTCCCTCGCAAAAAACTCAAAATTTGTTGTGAGCAAATGCAATTTTTCTCTGGGAAACGGAAACGTCTTGCAAGTGAATGGAAAGTTTCTTAGAGAAACACAAGCGTTTTGTTTAACACAATTTCTCGGGGACCGCAAACATTTTGTGAGCAAGCGCAAAGTTTCTCGAAGGAACACAAACATTTATTTTGAGTGCAAATGCAAAGTTTCTCTGGGTAGCACTTTGTGCACTCCAGTGCACTTTGTGTTAATGTATTTCTTCCACATCATCTTCACAAGAATACCTACCATGCATATCGGTAAGAATAGCATGCATTGGTTTGTAAAAATTCCCCAAACATTGCCCGTTTCTGTTGAAAGACAGCCAAAAACATCTTCTGCAACTACTTCCCAACTTCAAAACTGATTCAATGAAATCATGCACCAAAGCACATGCAGACACATGCAGTGGTTTCATATTTAACAGATTATTCTGCAGGCTGTCTGGTAATGACCTATCTACTCAATTTATTCCTGTGCGTGGCAAAAACCCACTAACAAATACAATTTCGGTGACAGAATAGATGCATCTGTGCTCCGAGAAATCGGTACTGTCTGGTTGAGTTGAAATTTGTCAAATGTTTTATTTTGCATTGAGCGAGCCGGGTTGTATTTTGCATTAAAGCATGTGAATCGCTTTACTCTAGGGTAAACAGACCTTTCGTCTGCACTTGTTTGTTTTGCTCTTAAGAGCGTTCACAGTGACAGCGATTTCAACCCCTGAAAGTTGCTGAGTCTCTGTGCTTAAACTCGATTTAACATTGTTGCTGCAAGAGTTGCTGCCACCTACATTAGTGTTAGGGGTGATTTATGTCACCCTTAAATCTCAGACTATTACTAAAAATGAATGACTTCTGGCCTCTTAATGTGAATAGGCCTTTAGTGGCTTTGCTCAGTGGCGATCAGCTGCAACACTGTACTTTCATCACTATCCTCTGACAGTATCACATAGGTTGGACTTTGAAGGAGTGGTTAAGCCCAAAATGATGTGTGTTATTTACTCACCATTGTGCCGTTCCAAAATCCGTATAGACTTCCATGGAATGTTGGATCTTCTATAGAACACAAATGAGAAACGTTATAGAACGTCCAAGCAATGACAGATGCACTATATTCCAAATCTTCTGAGAGTTGTGCTGCAGTTTGGATGAGTAAAGTATCAGACTAAACGTTTAATTTACTTCCTTAGCTTGAAAGCGCCAGTCCCCATTTACTGTACTTGCATGGAGAACAGTTTTCAACATTGATTATAATAAGAGCCATTATTAATAACCGAGTAGCATCATATTAGAATTATTTCTGATGCTGAAAATTCAGCTTTGATAGTCATGCAGGTTTGAAACAACATGAGGGTGAGTAAATGTCGACAGTTTTCATTGTTTGGTGAAAAGATTTCTTGTCATCTTATTGAATTGCTCTGCCATTGCTTTGTGAAGATGACTGAGAAAGTTTTGTTTTTAGCTTCTTATACAGCTTGATTGCAAATGGATCGACCTGTGTATAAATTCTCATGGCAGTTGGTGGTGGTGTTGTTGTCGAACATGGTTATTTTCTATAAGCATCATGTATAATTCACTGCAGCGTCGTTCAGACAGACACTGGCTCACTAACATTGAGTCCAGGCTTACAAGACCTAAACACACCCGTACACATCATGCAGCTTCTTTTTTTCTCACTCTCTGGTTTTCAGTGGTATCTCTCAATGTTTCCTTAAAGAATGATGACGTGTTAGTCATATTGTGAACACTATTATTGAGGGTAAACAACTAAATGAAGCATCTCACAGACCTGTACATTTTCAAAAGCAGCAGATTCTTTGTAAACGGCTTTAAAGAGTACTGAAGATCATTACATCACTATAAAGTTTAAAAAAACAACCCTTTAATTATGCCTGAAATATGTTTTCACAGTATGGCGAACAAGCAAAGGCAGTATAAATAACATTGCCTCAGATATGATTGTAAAATGTGGTTTGAGTTTGCTGTGATTGTGTAGAAAGATTTTATTTTTAATTTTATCTCACTTCCTTCCATTGTTAAAGAGTCAGTGCTCTTGTTGGCACAAAGATTATGTGTAAGTAAGCCATAAGCTTTTGGCAGTACAACATTTGTGTGACCGTGTCAAAAAAAGATGATGATGATGATGATGATAATAAATTAAATAATGGCACCAGCTTCTCACAAATAAAGAAAACACTTAAACAGTATGTAAATATATGAGTCTTTGCACAGTATTTTCATGTTGTATCATGTGATCTTACAGAAAAGAAAATGAATGGAAAAAATATAAATGCTTTACAATTCTTTGTCTCATTAACTATTTGCACTTATTTAAAAAAGTTTGTGTTCTGTGGCAAAAGAGCCTTTCTCATGGTTTGGCTAAAAAGCCAAGATATTGTACAATATGTACATGTGTTTTTATTCATATGCATATAAATATATGTCTATGTAATTTGCCTACTTGTGTGTCTTTCTTGTGACTCTCTGTCGCTGATAATTCTTAAAGGTGTGTGTGTGTGTGCGTGTGTGTGTGTGTGTGTGTGCGCGTGTGTGTGTGTGTGTGTGTGCGCGCGTGTGTGTGTGTGTGTGTGTGTGTGTGTGTGTGTGTGTGTGTGTATAATGACATGGGTATGACATAGGTATTATGAAATATGGGCCCCCATGTACTCATTTTCAAAATGCTTATAAATCACACAGGATGCAGAAATAAACTGCACAGTCTCTGTGATGGGTATTTAGGGGCACGTAGGGGATAGAAAATACATTTATAAGTATATTATGCATTACGCTATTCCTACTACTAATAAAACCAATCTCTGGGTGTGTGTGTGTGTGCTGCCTAGTGTGTGCGCTACTAATAAAACCAATCTCTGTGTGTGTGTGTGTGTGCTGTGTGTGCGGCAGAGACCGTGTCATTTAGACTCCCCTTGAGCTGCCTCATCCACACGGCATCCTCAATAAACCTGTCTCCGGCGTAATGTCTCCGATTGTTTGAATATTCCTAGTTAATAATTCTTTAAATTGATATGTCATCCTCAAAACAACCCGTCTCCAGCGTGTTGCCCGATCTTCGAATATTACACTTTAGTAATTGTTTAATCAATACGGCATCCTCAATAAAACCTGTCTCCGTAATGACTCGATATTTCAAATTATTTATATTTAATAATTATTTGATCACTACATCATCCTCAATAAACTCGTCTCCGGCGTGTTGCCTCAGATCTTTCTGAAATATTTCCGATCTATTATGACCTCTAACCTGTTAAATTGCCAGAAAAATAATACGCTGTTTGTTAATTGGCCAGAGGAGAACTGGCACCCCGACTGAGCCTGGTTTCTCCCAAGGTTTATTTTCTCCATTAGGTCTCCTGAAGGGGTTTGGGTTTCCTTGCCACTGTCGCCTCTGGCTTGGCATGCTCAGTTGGGGACACAACATTTTTCAAATAAATTTCCAAATAAATCTAATTATTAAATTAAATTAACCATATAGACTAAATTACTTATCTAATTACTGATCTAAAGCCCACATTGTTACTGTATGATAATCGAAATTTATTCTGTTGCATAATTTTTTTAACACTGTGAAGCTGCTGTGAAACAATCTGCATTGTTAAAAGCGCTATATAAATAAAGTTGACGTGTGTGTGTGTGTGTGTGTGTGTGTGTGTGTGTGTGTGTGTGTGTGTGTGTGTATGTGTTTGTGTGTGTGTGTGTGTGTGTGTGTGTGTGTTTTTTTTTTTTCCCAGAGCTGTATGTATGATCAAATCATTAAAATCAATGTTAAATCGCATTATACACACACACACCGATCAGGCATAACATTATTACAGGTGAAGTTAATAACACTCTCTTCATCACGGCACCTGTTAGTGGGTGGGATATATTAGGCAGCAAGTGAACATTTTGAACAAAGTTGGTGTGTTAGAAGCAGGAAAAATGGGCAAGCGTAAGGATTTGAGCGAGTTTAACAGGGGCCAAATTGTGATGGCTAGAAGACTGGGTCAGAGCATCTCCAAAACTGCAGCTCTTGTGGGGTGTTCCCGGTCTGCAGTGGTCAGGATCTATCAAAAGTGCTCCAAGGAAGAAACAGTGGAGAACCGGCCACAGGGTCATGGGCGGCAAAGGCTCATTGATGCACGTGGGGAGTGAAGGCTGACCCGTGTGGTCCGATCAAACAGACGAGCTACTGGAGCTCAAACTGCTCAAGAAGTTAATGCTGGTTCTGATAGAAAGGAGTCAGAATACACATCACAGTTTGTTGCATATGGAGCTGCATAGCCACAAACCAGTCAGGGTGACCATGCTGACCCCTGTCCACCATTGAAAGCGCCAACAGAGGGCATCAGAATTGGACCACGGAGCAATGGGAGAAGGTGGCCTGGTCTGAAGAATCACACACATCACGTGGCCTCCAAAGTCCCCAGATCTCAATCCAATCAAGCATCTGTGGGATGTGCTGAACAAACAAGTCCGATCCATGGAGGCCCCACCTCGCAACTTACAGGACTTAGAGGATCTGCTGCTAACATCTTGGTTCCACATACCACAGCACACCTTGCAGGGATCTAGTGGAGTCCTTGGCTCGAGGGATCAGGGCTGTTTTGGCAGCAAAAGGGGGACCAACACAATATTAGGACAGTGGTCATAATGTTATGCCTCATTGGTATGTGTATATATATTACACATACCCATTTTATCATTTTGTATTTATATATTTTTATTATATATCATTTATATATATATATATATATATATATATATATATATATATAAAGATAATAAAAAAATCTTAACGTTGCTCGTCTAATAACAGCATCAATAAAAGCCTTTTCAGATTACGAAATAGCATAATGCCAATATTTATACCATTCTTGATATTTATAATATATGTTTATTCTAACACACCACAGGCTGATCAGGAATAAACTTTTCTCTCAAAACCTCCAGCTCTTTTCTCGAGATGAGGTGGGCGGGCATGGTTATTTTTCAGGAAATGGTGGACAAGCGGACACAATATGTTTAACCACATGTTTAGTCCCCTCGATCTCCTCCCTGTGCTGCTCTCCCTTTCAGAGTCTCGCCTGGACAATCAACTCCAGGGTGCCAATTAAAATGATTGGCGGCTTTCCTTCATGGGAGTGGACGGATGGAGGGAATGGGGACTGGATGGGTGGCCTGGTGGTTTTTAGTGTACGTAAAATAAAATAAAATGATGGGGTGAGGAATTCGAGCGATAGCAACAGTGTTCATTAAGGTTTCGTTTCAGGAGCCAGATTTATATTGGACATCAAGTGGAGACCTAACACAGGACAAAAATAGTTTAAATAAAACAGACCTGTGGTGCATTTTGGGAACACTGCATTAACTTCATATGAAATGATGGCAATGCAATGCCTAAATTAGTCAGTTTGATGAAATAAAAAAATAATAATAAATACATATTGTATTGTTATTCTTATTATAGGAATAATCCTAAACTATTTTGTTCCAGCTTCTTTAAACTACTCTTTTCCATATAACATTCAAAGTAAGCACACAAGTAATTCTCCAAAAATGTAAAAATGTATAATAACATAAGTTTTGTTAAATGAACTCTTAGAAGAAAAGATTCTATATAGAATCTTAAAGGGTTCTGCGTGATGCTTCATATTAAGAGATTCAGTCATGGGGTTATTTTAAGGATTTGGTTTTAATTAAATTAATTTTGTTTTAATTCATTTTAATTATACTTACATTTTATGAATTAAGCAGCTCCTAAAAATACTTTATCACTAGGAAAACATTGAGTATGCAATCATTTCAGACATTTCTCCTTATATAGAACCTTTTTGCCACAAAGGATTCCTTAAAATTCAGTCAAGAACCCTAGAGTTCTATGGAGAACCTCACTAAACCTCTTTATTCTGTGGATGCTAGATATTTACTGTAAAAATACATGATTTTACAGGCAAGTTTCAGTGAGACTAACAGAGTAACACATCAAATGACAACAAACTTAAATGATCTAAACAATCAAATGTAAAAATAAACAGGGATTTCTGGGAATGTATTTTACTGGTGGCCAGAAGAATAGCTGTTAAAGTTATAATAATGTATTTATAAATCATAAATTATTTTTAATGCTGGGCAATCGATTAATTGCATCCAAAATAAAAGTTCATGTTTCCATAATATATGTGTGTGTGTGTGTGTGTGTGCTGTGTATAATTATTATGTATATATAAAAAAATAAAACATTTATATATAAGATAAATTATATAAAAACAGTATACATGCAAAAAATTCTTAAATATATACATGAAGGATTTATATATACATAATAATTATACACAGCACACACACATATATTATGTAAACATGAACTTTTATTTCGGATGCGATTAATCGATTGCCCAGCGCTAATTATTTTCCATTTAGTATACAATTTTCAGAGTTTCCTGTAAACATTCCTTTGCTTTATTGAATACAAATTAAAAATACTAATTGTTACAGTAAATTCTAAAGTAATTCTTTCTTTTTGCTTCCAAAAAGCATTTTTTACAGTATTTTGCAGTAAAGTTTTGTGTGAGTTTACCAGTTAAAACATACGTGTTATTTACATTTCATTCATTAAAATTAGAATGATATATTTACTTATTTTGTGTGAGCAACATAACTATTTCAAAATGACATTATTCCACTCAAATCTCAATTCTGCGTATTCTAGGATGACCATATTTTGATTACCGTAAACCAGGACACAAATGATACTCGAGTGCCGGTCAATTTAATGGCCCAATGGAAAATAATGAAAACTAGGACATTTTCATCACTTTATAAAAAACAGCCAGGACGGCCAGGACAGGACTTGAAAACAGGAAATGTCCTGGGAAAACAGGACGTTTGGTCACCCTAGCATATTCAAACCAACATGCCATGTTTGTTCACAAGACAAAGACTTAAAAAAGAAAAACTAAAACACAGGTTTGAAATGACATGAAGGAGAGTCAATAAACGACAGAATCTTTGTTTCTTTGGGTAAACGATCCCTTTAAGAAAACTCCAAACTGGACTTTTAAATCCAGAACATTTAAAAGAAAAACCTTTTTATTCATATTTACTCAATAGTACAGCTTGGCAACAATTCAACCGGCACCTTGGCGGAAAAAAGAGAGCCCCATTAAAGCAACTCAGCAACTGCAATATTTTCCTTTTCCGTGTAAAAGCCGTTTTGGCCTTCACGCCTTTAACCACGCATCACTGTACCACCGCCACCCTCTTTTTCCTTTCTAATTCTTTTCTCTAGCGCTTGCTACCTCCCTCTCTCTCTCTCTGCCCCCCTTTCTCTACCCGCCTGCGCTCCCTAGACCCTGTTCAGTGACCCTGCAGGACGTTTCGTCACTAATTAGGGTCGCTAATTGGGGGGCAACGGGGCCGGGGTCCTCTCCACACCTGCACCAGTCATGTGACCCATCGAGAGGTGCGCGGGGTCAAAGGTCACGGGGAGGGGGGGGGTCAGCTGTGAAGGTTCAGGATTAGTGAGAGAGGAGGGAGCGCTATAAGGGTTAATTACAGGAAGACCCCTGGCCCTGCCAGCTCAGCAGAGCCCCCTAGCATGAGCCGATTTTTTCAGCTCAGGAAAGATGAAGGCTGCTTGTTTTGACAGACTTCACGCAAGCGCCTGACCCCACCACGAAAGAACGATACTGCATTCCACAGAAAGAGAGGCATGAAATGAAGGAGAGAATGACCAGACGATGCCTTAAACAAACCCCTAACTCTAAGTGTTAAACTTCAGGACATGCATCGTTTTTGTGTTTTTTGTTGCATGGGAAAAGCAATCAAGACTTACGGTTTTCTTGGTGGATAATAAAATGAGCAGAGAGGGACGTGAACCATATCTATATTGGAGACCAAAATATTCGGTAACACACAAGCAGCCGCACAGTGATGTACTAAAAATCACTCAGAAACCTTATAAACTGCATAATATAAGTAGAGCTGGTGCGATGATAAACTACACAGAGATCGCAATCAAATGTATGTCGATACAGTGATAAGCTCAGGTTATTTTTACTCAACATGGATTAGCCTATCTATCACACAGCAGAAATAAACGCGACATCAACCAGTCAGTCTGAGGGAAAAAAGGGTGAATCCGAACTTGCATTACCCTCAAAAGCTGAGGAAATTGCTGGAAAAAAAGGCAACACAACATTGCTTGTATGGAAATGGTTTGGGTTTCTTAAAGGGATAATTCACCAAAAAAAATGTAATGTTTATCTGCTTACCCCAGGGCATCCAAGATATAGATGACTTTGTTTCAGTAGAACACAAATGAAGCTTTTGACTCAACCGTTGCAGTCTGTCAGTCATAGGGGTAGATTATGCGGGGACGCGGGGACGTGTCCCCACTTTATATAAAATGTAAATTGTCCCCTCACTTTTGCATTCGGCAAATTGTGTTCAGTTGATGTTTTCACGAGGCAATGTGTATAAATCCAGATTTAAAAGTAAAAATTCAAAGAGACGAGATCTATCTACATACGTGTGCCTTTCAGGTTTCCATGGTAATCAGTCCTCACGTGTCACGGCCGCCGCACGCCATGCTCGCACCCGCGCTGTAATCATCATTTTCATAGAGGTCGCGATGAGTTCAAAACGGCAAAACCGATTCACTCCTTTTTACGAAAAATCAAGCACAGTAAGTTGGCATGTATCCGAATTGTGTTGCACAACGATGAACAACTGCCCTTTTCTCTTGTTGAATAATTACGTTAGCAGGTTTTGCTGGAAATTGAAAATATTTGCTCTCCGCACAAACGTGCACTTATTTTCAGTGTATTTTCTTTGTAACGTCTTTTATTTTCACATATATGTTATCAAAGCTCTTAAAATTAGAATATAGATGTGATGTTTAATGTTGAATTCAGTTTTTTATTATATTTTATTTTATTTGTAATTTTTATTATATTATACAATTCATTAGCAATGCAGTATCCAATTGTATGCATTAACGTTCTAACATAGGTCTTAATTTATAGTTTTCTTTCTTTTATTGTTTAAAATGCAATTTTGAAAGTAATTTAACTTTCTTTCTTTGTCAAGATTGAACAAGACACAGGCAGTTTAGGGTTATCAGGTCAGAAACAGGATGACACACAAACAAAAGAAACGTCACAGGTGAGAAACGAAGTGATAGAGTGGCTTTTAAAAATGTTTTATATACATTGTACAATTTTTCTATACATCTATGCTTAATGTTCAACCAATATTTGTAGTACCATATAGACCAATCATAAAATTGTCATTAGGAAAATATAGGAAAGATAATTTAGGATACAAATGATTGGCTATTGTCTAGCAGTGTACATCATTTCTTCTGTATGTCATAATTCCCTGTATGAACGTAGTTCAAACACTTCTTTATTGTCAATAGACAGAGCCAGAAGTTAATTCAAAGTTGAGAGAGGATGAGGCAGAAAGTTTTGAGGAGGCTACAGAGGTGAGGAAAAACAAACGACTGGAATAAGATAATTAATGGAATAAGTTTAGTTTTTTTCCATTAAACAATCATTATGTGTTTTATGTCTACACTGCCTTGCATAAGCAAAACAAAGTAACTACTCCGTTTGTGAAAAGTTATTACTAAAGTTATAACTCAAATCAAGTCTCTTAGGATTTGGCTTAGATTTGGGAACCAAAAATGGGTCTTTGTTGTTGTGTACCTTTTATCGTATGCATTTGCAAACTGAATGGAATGTACAAAATATTTAGCAACAATGTCTACACTGTAAAAAAAATTCCGGTCTCCAATTGAACATTTTCTAGTGACCGATCACATCTAAATTTTTCAGTTGGCCAAATTGAATTTCTTGAATTTTAATTTAATTAAATTGCATCAATTCACAGAAATTCAATTTGGCCAACTGAAAAAATTAGATGTGATCGTTCACTAGAAAATTTTCAACTGGAGACCTGAATTTTATTTTTACAGTGTACATTTAAATATTTCTGCTACTAATCAGACTAATTTGTAATTTTTTATAGACAGAACAGAGAGCATCAGACTTAGGGTTGACTGTTGTAGAAGGAGGCTTATTGCTTTAACATAAATAGCATATTAAGCCAATTAAGCAAAAAGATATAACATTAAAAATAAAACCATCAATTAGACGAAAGTCAGAAAAAAACTGATATCGCTTGACATTCTGTCCCCCTCACTTTTGAAATGATGGCTACGCCCCTGCTGTCAGTCGTATAACGCATGTCAATGGGAACACATGAGAGTATGAGAACTATGAGAATGCTGGAATGCAGTTTTAAAGGAAGGGCTTTAGAGGCTCTGCACGATCCCAGACGAGGAATAGGGTCTTATCTAGTAAAACAATCTGCCATTTTCTTAAATTAAAGAATGTTATATCCTTGTTAACGAATGTGTTGTGATTCTTCAGGGCGTGTGACATCATCACGTTGGAAAGGTCGGACCTACGTGGAAGTACCGACCCAGTGTTAAAACGAACGTGCAAAGACTAAATCAAATGCCGTTTACGAAAATAAAGGTAAAACATCGATGTCGGACAATTTTAAAGTTGGAGGAGCACATAAGAAGTTTTTCAGCACTGGGTCATTACCTCCACCCATGCCACGGATGTGAAAAAACATGATGACGTTATACGTCGTGAAGGAGCACAACACTGAAGTCGAGCATTCGTGCTTAAAAAGTATATATTTTTTATTTAATTTTTTAAAGAAAATGACTGATGGTTTGGCTAGATAAGACCCTATTCCTCAGCTGGGATCGTGCAGAGCCTCTGAAGCCCTTCCTTTGAAACTGCATTGATTTGGACCTTCAACTCAATGTTGGTTAACACTGAAAACCATTATGTGGAGAAAAATCCTGAAATGTTTTCCTCAAAAAAAATATATATATATTTTCGACTGAAGAAGGCAAAGCAAGTTTATTGATAAAGCACAATGCTTTACATAAGAAATAAGAATACCATGCGTAAGAATTAAAAATAAAAACAAGGATAATTAAAACAGTGTAAAGAGAATTTAAAAAATAAAAATAATAAATAGATCCCTATCTGCCTGATTCTCTAAATGCAGTCACCCCTATCTGAGATGGAAGAGATGGAGCAGGTTCGCAATGTCTCCTGGACCTTACAAGTCGGTCCAAGACGGGCTCCTGTAGGGGACGTTACCTATGCCCCGCAGGGCCTCCCCTTTCTTGGGTGAATGAAGAATGAAGTAAAGAATGAAGCAAAGCACACTGCTCTCCTTTTCCAATGTCCTCCAGTCAGACAGCCCTAACCAACAATGATAATCAACAGATACATAAGAAATAGAAATATACAGTTGTAAAGAGAATTAAAAAGAATAAGATTATATATAGATAAAACCAAAGATAAGAACAAAGGTAAACAGTTATAAAAGAATAAAAAGATGATGCATAGATAAGAGCAAATCTGTCGGACGTACAGTGGCACAGGGCTCGTTCAGTAAATGCACAGCTGGACAGATGTGTTTTGAGTCTGGATTTGAATGTGGCTACTGTTGGAGCACATCTGATCTCTTCTGGAAGCTGGTTCCAGCTACGGCTGGCATAATAGCTGAACGCAGACTCTCCTTGCTTTGAGTGAACTCTTGGTGTTTCTAACTGACTTGATCCTGATGATCTGAGTGATCTGTTGGGTTTGTATTTAATCAGCATATCTGCAATGTATTGAGGTCCTAGGCTATTAAGTGATTTATAAACAAGTAATAATACTTTAAAATCTATTCTAAATGTAACTGGAAGCCAGTGTAAAGACCTGAGGACTGGCGTGATATGGTCATATGTTCTGGTTCTGTATGAGCTGCAGCTGTCTAATGGTCTTTTTGGGAAGGCCGGTGAGAAGACCATTGCAATAGTCCACCCTGCTGGTGATGAAAGCATGAACGAGTTTCTTTAAGTCTTGCCTGGAAACAAAGCATCTGATTCTTGATATATTTTTCAGATGATAGTAAGCTGATTTAGTTATTGCTTTTACATGACTACTGAATCTCAGGTCTGACTCTAAAATCCCACCAAGATTCCTGACTTGATCTGATTGATGAAGTTAACAACTGGATGTGCCAAAACTTTCTTCAGTTAAACAAAGACAAAAACCGAACTTATGGCATTTGGAAACAAAGATGAAATTCTCAAGGTGAACGCATACATTGAAGCTAGGAGGAGCACAAATCTCACAGGAGGACGCGGAGGGCGAGTTGGGCGAGGTGTGATAGTCTGATTCCAGCATAAACGAGATCCTCCATTCTCTCTGAGAAGCTCAGAAGAGGGGAAGCTGGAGAGAGGAATAGCATGTCTGGTGAAGGGGGCTGTTGCTCTGCTGTTACTGGAGGCTGTGATATGTTGTCTTGGCTTCCCTGGCTGTTTTCCATAAAGTCATCCCTGGGTGTTGAATCTTGGAGCAGTTCTAATCCGTCACAGTCTGTCTGTGGTGAGCTCTGTGGGCAGGGCTCAGCTGGGAGTGTGTCCGTGAGCAGTGGTTGTTGTGGCGTGGTGTTATCATTGTCCTTGTGGAGTGTGTCAGCTGCATGTCCATTCAGATGCTGAAATGAAGCCCTGTGGTCATTCATACTCTGTTCAGGTATGTGTGCCCATTCAGGTTGAGTGGATTGACACACACTGATGAAGGATGATGGAGGGAGAAGTAGATATTGTCCTTTAGTACTCTTGCACCAAGTTTGTTTGGGTGAAGGCCATTTGATGTAAACAGTTGTCTCTGACTCCAGAAAAGATTAAAGTTGTCGATGAAGTTCAGTCCTTCATGTTGCAGGATTTTTGCAGCCATGTACTAAGGCCAAGCATCCGTGAGAACCTATTTGTTCCTCTTGCTGGAAGTTGTCCACTGATGAACGACTGAATTTTCAGTCTTCTAAGTGTTTCAAAAAGTTCATTGAAATCCCTCTTAATGAGTTCTGACTGCTCTCTCTGAATATCGCGTTCTTTCCCACATGAATAATTAGTCGATTTGCAGTCTTATGTTGTATTATAATGTTCTTAAGTTCCCTGTTTACGTCAGAAACTGTTGCTTGTGGAAGGCATGTAGTTGTATCCTGGTCTCGGCTGTGCTCTGAGCTGAGTGCCGCTGTCTGCTCGACCTCGAGCGCCTGTTAGCATTAGTGTTAGCTGCAGGCTGATTTGATCTGTGTCCGATCACATTTGGAGATTTTTCACCTACATTCAGCACATTTGGGCATTCCTCACCCATATTCAATAGTCCTTCAAATCTTTTCGCAAGATGTATAGGTGGTGGTAGGGGGGTAGAGGATGCTACTGCGGCAATTGTTGATAATCTTGACAATCTATTGTCTCGAGTGCCTTTCGGTCTCGCTCCCTGTCTGTGCCATTGATTAGTGTGTCGATCAGTTAGAGCTTGTTTCTCTACACTCATTTTGGCCTGTTTAGGATCACAAGATTCATGGGACTCATGATCTGGTTTGGTAGTCCCGCAAGTAACTTTGTTTCCAGATTTGCAATCCTTTGTAGAAGTCTGTGGCAGTTTGTGCAGCATGTAGATTTTTCAGAAAGAGGAGGCATTTTCTTTCTTATCCTTTTCAATGTAGGCAGCTGTGTTTTCCTTCCGAATGTAAGCTGATGGCTGCTGTCGTGGGAGGTTGGTTGGATAATTCCCTTTTTTGTAGTTTTCCAGCCACCAAGAGTTTCTAGTTTTAGTGTTGATGTCAAGCTTTATCGTTTGAACACTGTGCTGTTTTGCTGTAGTTAAAATTAGGAAATAAAATATAAATAGCGATAGAGTAAAGCGCGGAGCAGTAAGCAGGAACGTCCGAACAGTAGCTAAGCAGGAAGTAAGATCAAAAAGACATGAAAATCTTGGATGAGATGGGGTGAGTAAATTATCAGGAAATTAATTGAAGTGAACTAATCCTTAAATGGTACATGGACATTTTTGGATTTTTTTTTTCTTTTTTGTAATTTTGTCTTTGAAAGATTATTGTAATCACGATAAGAAATTTGATTAATTGTGCAGCCCTAAGTTGAAGTTCTTTAACTTGAGTGCCAAAAGTCGCAAACACATTGGTCCTAATGAGTAAAGTAGTGTAATGTAATGCTTTCTGTGTGAACCGGCAGACGGTCTGTAAAATATATCATTAGTCGATTCCAACCGAGGTAGGAAATCCAACAAACTTTTCCCATCACAGTGACCACTCAAGTCCTGTGTCGATGCATAATGAATGGTTTACAATCTTTTATTACACGGCTTTGTGGAATACTTGATTCTGATTGGTCGATCGCGCATTCCAGCAGTATGTAATGCTGTGCTATCAGAAATGTCCTACTTCCCACTTCAGGAGTTGCTTTGTTGTCAGAATGGAGAGGAATCATGGAGGACACCAGGTTTATTCTTGCCTATTTATTGGTAAAATCTTATTAAAACCAAAATTATATGTAGTGTCACATGCACTGACAACCAACATTTACAATGCCCGATTCTGTAATTCTGGTTAAATACAGGCTATTTTCGCTGTGTACGCTTCAAATGATCACTCGTATGTGTAAATATGCACTACATTAATGACAAGACAAGATTAGCTGTTTTTGGAGAAGAAGAAAAACTAATAAATCATACCTGTCACATGGCAGTAGTTCTTTGTTTAAAGTTTATGGCACACCCATCTCAGGAATTTGGGTATCACAATTATTTCCGAACTCCCCAGTGGTAAACAGGACATCAGAGGGCGTTCATGCAATTTTACCTCAGATAATTCCGATAGCATGTGAAGGCAGCATTATTCCCAGATAACAACCGCCACAATGAATAACACACCGCTCATCCGGGTACTGAGTTATCTTGACCGGTACTTCTTACATGCTTAACGCTGTCATTGACTCTCTGGCGCCATCTTGTGGCTGTAAACACTTAACCGCAAATTTAGTTCGGATGAATCATACAAGAGTTCGTTTCCCTCTTTGGTGCAGTTCGTTTGGTCAGGTGTGAAAGTAGCAATTGCACTCAGGTGCACACCAAAAGTGGACCAAACAAGCGTGCGAGACCTTCTTGAAGAGGTGGTCTCGGTACGCTTTCAAACGGACTCACTGTGGTGAGAACTGATCCGAGCTCGAACAGAACCAACTGCAAAAGTACTGATCTATTTTTAACTAAACCAGCTGCCATAGTCAGCTGTGATGACGTTAAGTGCATGACTACCTAATAGATAGTTGGCAATATTTTCGGAAGATGAGCTTGTCAGAGTTAAGAATAATTAATGCACGCCTCCACTTGAAGTGACGAGCGATGCGCGCTCGCCGTTTGCAGTGCATTAGAACATTGTTTTCAAGTCGCATCCGCACTTCATTATAGAAATGTATTGTTTGCATACTGTGGTAAATACACACAATGTAGTAGATTATGGCCAGGGACAAAACCAGCCCGCGCAGTCGTCTCTCCATAGTTGTGTAGTTTGCTAGCTTTTCCTCTTCTGTTGGAATTTTCCCGCATGTAAATTCTGACCAATCGAAAAGCAGTTTTGGAAATACGCCATGGCCAATGAGTGATGTGGATGTTGTTATGTGCCTGCATTTTGGTTCGTTTCAACTGGTTCGACCAAAGCAATCAGTGTGGTGTGAAAAGGAACCAAAAAAGCTGAAAAATGCAACAATGTATAATTGTTTGCCCTTGGTTCGTACCAAATGAACCGAACTAGAGATTTGAAATCACCCTTAAAGGGTTTACTTTATATCATTTTATATATGGATATGTTTCTTACACAAACGCATTGATTCGAGTCAGAAGGCCTCTATTAACCCATCGGAGCCGTGTGGAGCACGTTATTTGACGGACAGCTGCATTTCTTATGGACTTCAAACAGCTACAACTATGGCTTGGATTAGCCAGGACTTTTTTAAATATAACTCCGATTGTGTTCGTCTGAAAGAAGAAAGTCATTCACCTGGGATGGCTTGAGGGTAAGTAAATCATGGGCTAATTTTCTTTTTTGGGTGAACTAACCCTATCAGCATTAATTTCAACATGTATAGTAAAAACAAATCTTTAGCAATATATAATGGATTAAAGCAGTTTTGAACTGTTTTTCTTTGCGGAAGCTTTGCGGAAGAGCTAATACAATATTTAAACTCAAGACGATATAGTGTCTAATTTACTTGAGACAAGTAGCCGTGTAATAAGCGGGATAATGTAGGCTACATCCAGCCGTTATCGCAGAATAAACCCCTTCAGCGTGACACGAGACCTGATCACTCTGAAGGGGTTTATATTCTGCGATAACAACCGGTTGGATGTACAGTATCCCTTACTTAGAGCTGCACGATTCGGGATAAATTGAGAATAACGATTTGATTTCAAATATAGATCATGATTCTGAACAGACAACTAAATAAATGAACACGTAATATAGGCTACTGTTTCTGACAAAATATTAATTGTGGCAGTCTAATTTACTTCAATGTTTAAATAATTATTTGAAAGAAAATTGGTTTGAAAGATTGATTCAATGACTTCACTTTTTTCATTACTGGATGAATCTGAATTTTGAAAGAATTTCTTGAATGAATGAATCAATTACGAATAAATGTATCAGTCACTTGTCGCCACCTACTGGTGTAACGATGTAATTGATCCAATCTGTATTTGAAGCGCCAAGTCATTTTCAAAAGGTGATTTGATCTATTTTGATCACTACCGTAGACATCAGTGTTTATATCTGAGCTATGAACTTTTATCCCAGTACTTGTGTGATCATCTGAATTATTGTAAGACAGAAATAATGATACTGTGTGGTTGAAAAGACCTTTACATGCTTTATACTATTACATGTTTCATACCTTTACATGACAACTGCTCTCTCTGGATCAGCGACGCCAACGCAGATCTGAATGTTCCAGTGTGATTTTGTCAAAGGTTTAATAGACACAGGAGAATCGTTGTCATTTAGGAATAAGATCGTGTGGGTGTTTGAATCGAGATTGCGATCTTTTAACGATTAATTGTGCAGCTCTTCAATTTGTTGCATTTCACACTTTTCACTCAAATTTCTACCTCTAAATCATTTTATAGATGTCAAACATTTGAGATGTTTGCTATCGTTGTTTTCTGTTTGCCGTCGTAATCAACAAAGAGACCATGCAGAGGAGTGTGTTGGCCTACTTGTTTCCTTTTAAACTATGTTTAATGGCTCATTAAGACACAGATGTGTGTATACATGTCTGGTTGGATTGAGTTGAAAGGTTCGGTCCACGGTGAGATGAGCACCACTCCAAACCTGAAGCCCTTTCACAGAGAACGAGAAAGAGAAACAAACGTTGGGGTTTGAGAACAGACAGCTGCTCTTTCAACAACACAGATATTTCCTTAGAGCTGAAGAGAGAATGACGGCATTAAAACGAAGAGCATCTGGTGAAAAGACCGGGGGCGTCATTGTTTGCTCCAGCAAGGCTAGAGAAACTAAAGCAGTTTCCTGATATTGGTGGCTCAATGGAGACAGAGAATAAGTTTTTGGTGGCCCTTAACAAAATAGTCTGCACTTTAATGAGTCTTTAACTAGGTACAATAAAAGCTTTGTTGAACTGTGTGAAGCAACCACTGAAATAATACTGAAATATATACATGAAATCCTATTATTTGAAACTATTCAGTGAATTTGTGTCAGATATTTCTCCTAAAACTAGGAGAGAAATATTAAAAGACACAAAATGTTGCGCTGCAACTAAAATTGAATAAATCTTACATTTTTGGTACATCTGTATAATATTTAGCCTGGAAAACAGATCTTTCAGTAATTAGTGTCTTTAACCTTTTAAATGATTCTTTAATTTTTAGAGCAAAAAAAGTTCTTGCATGGCTTTCTGCAAATCATAACATCAATGTGATGAATAAAACATCGATTGTCACTTTTTCTTTGAGAACAAGTCAATTCCTCATCTAAATCTATCCATTTTTATGACCCAGTGACCCCAATTTTCACATGTAGTCCTACTATAAAAGCCAAGGACGCTCTTTCTCCATCTGTGCGTTTAAGACTCCTCCACAGAGACCATGAATTTGCTTTGTGTCCTCTAACATTTGTTCAAAATCAATTAAACCTTGCATCCTTGTATTCTTTCCAGCTTCTTTTGCACAGTGCCGTGTCATGCCCTACTGATCCTGCTGCCCTTACACAACATTACTTCAAAAGCTTTTTTACCTGTCTGGACGGTGATTTCATAGTGCCATATTGCGTGACATTACTATACTAACTCTGTGTTTCAACAGTTCACAGTGATCAATGGTACCATGAACTAATATGAATCATTACTGACAGATCAAAGAGTTTTCTACTTAAAGAACACATTCAAGTCTATCCACCACTCATCCATTTATCTTTCTAACATCCGTTTCAGTTCAACTTTCTACGTTTGCATTAAAGTTCATGTCTGTCCGATCATGCGATTGGTTTCTTTAACTTGATCTGGTTGCATTCAGAACGGAGTTGAGAATGTCTTTAATTGGCAGTTCTTGAATTTAAGTTGAGGTAAGCAAA
This sequence comes from Gobiocypris rarus, assembly GCA_023029165.1. Classification (NCBI taxonomy): domain Eukaryota; kingdom Metazoa; phylum Chordata; class Actinopteri; order Cypriniformes; family Gobionidae; genus Gobiocypris; species Gobiocypris rarus. Next base: position 54,456,839 of record CM040912.1, read on the forward strand.
CATCCATTTTCAAATGTGAACGCATTGAAATATAATTAAAATGAACTAAAACAAGAAATATGACTGTAATTAAAGACAAATTTCAATGTTGGTTTGATAACGGATGGATGGATGGAACTACAGACAGATAGAATGAGAGAACGTCAGATAGATAGATAGATAGATAGATAGATAGATAGATAGATAGATAGATAGATAGATAGATAGATAGATAGATAGATGGATGGATGGATGGATGGATGGATGGATGGATGGATGGATGGATGGATGGATGGATGGATGGATACATACAACGACGACAGACAGACAGACAGACAGATAGATGGATGGATGGATGGATGGATGGATGAAACTACAGACAGATAGAATGAGAGAACGTCAAACAGACAGATGATAGATAGATAGATAGATAGATAGATAGATAGATAGATAGATAGATAGATAGATAGATAGATAGATAGATAGATAGATAGATAGATAGATAGATAGATAGATAGATAGATAGATAGATAGATAGAGTTTAGTTTATGCGTCTGCTGTGAGAGAAACACCTCATATCTTCTCTCTACCTGACCATTGACCCAGAGCTCATTCCCTGTGGCCTCATTAATAGCGAGAGGTCAAGCAGTTGCCCTGAAAAATGTTCAGGTCACGGCCACCCATCCACACACCCACAACGACACACAGACACGCCACCACTAAACCAGCTATAACCTCGCAAAAGAAAGGTCGCATGAAACAGAGGGAATAGACTGTAAATGTGTGTGAGCGAGCGAGAGAGAGAGAGAGAAAGACAGGCATCAAGGCAACGGCAGCAGGAGGGGGAGGCAGAGAAGAGCGCTTCTTTTGAGTAAACGTGTGAACAAAAGCCTGCTCAAACTGTCGGCCCAGAGGCCTGGGGTGTATCTATAACCAACAAATCAAGGCTTCCCCCCTCTCTGCCGCCCCCTCAGCCGCCTCTCTTTATTGGGAACGACAAATTAGAGCCCCGTCCATCTGGGTGTTAGCACCAATTACGAGAGGAAGCTGTCAGGCCAGATTAGACCCTGTAGAGAAGGCGGGCATATGAACTGCTTTTATTAGAGGAAAAAAGAAGGACGAGTAGAGAAAAGTGCAAATTTAAATTATTTTCATTTCTTAGAATGGCTAAAACCAAACGAGCTTTTGATTTAGCTTGTCTGACATTAATTCTAACACTTGTTTTAGACATAATTCTGCATAATTTAATGCATGCTTAGAAAAGAACGTTCAGTGTCAAAAGTACAATCAAAGAGACTCCATTTTACGCTATGTTGTTCCTTTCGCCTGCAATTTTCTGCTCCACAAAAGTTTTTTTTCCCGCCGTCAACTGCACTGAAGCGCCCATCATTAACTTTTTGCTCCGTCGGAATGCTTAAAGACCCGATCCAGCCCCCTCTCTTTCGCACTAATTTGCCAGGACCAGGTGTGCAGAGGCCGGGCGGAGGGGGCGTGCAGTGAACTAGAGGAAAGACTGCGAGAGTTTTGGGCTTGAGGAGGAGGACAATGAAAGCCACACAATGGAGTCCGAAAATCATGCCAGAGAGCAGTGATGCGCATCCTTAGGCGGAGTTTGGGGAATGCCGTGCCCCCACAATGGGCCAGAGCCAAAATTGTTTCATCATTATTTGAGCGTGTGAATAAAACAAATAAAAATTTACTTTGGTGAATAACTTGCCTGGCATTATTCGTGCAAAGCACTTATAACCAGTGTTGGGTAAGTTCCTCTAAAAAAGTAATTAATTCCTAGCTACTACAGGTCCTTCTAAAAAAATAGCATATTGTGATAAAAGTTCATTATTTTCCATAATGTAATGATAAAAATTAAACTTTCATATATTTTAGATTCATTGCACACCAACTGAAATATTTCAGGTCTTTTATTGTTTTAATACTGATGATTTTGGCATACAGCTCATGAAAACCCCAAATTCCTATCTCAAAAAATTAGCATATCATGAAAAGGTTCTCTAAACGAGCTGTTAACCTAATCATCTGAATCAACTAATTAACTCCAAACACCTGCAAAAGATTCCTGAGGCTTTTAAAAACTCCCAGCCTGGTTCATTACTCAAAACCGCAATCATGGGTAAGACTGCCGACCTGACTGCTGTCCAGAAGGCCATCATTGACACCCTCAAGCGAGAGGGTAAGACACAGAAAGACATTTCTGAACGAATAGGCTGTTCCCAGAGTGCTGTATCAAGGCACCTCAGTGGGAAGTCTGTGGGAAGGAAAAAGTGTGGCAAAAACGCTGCACAAAGAAGAGGTGACCGGACCCTGAGGAAGATTGTGGAGAAGGACCGACTCCAGACCTTGGTGGACCTGCGGAAGCAGTGGACTGAGTCTGGAGCAGAAACATCCAGAGCCACCGTGCACAGGCGTGTGCAGGAAATGGGCTACAGGTGCCGCATTCCCCAGGTCAAGCCACTTTTGAACCAGAAACAGCGGCAGAAGCGCCTGACCTGGGCTACAGAGAAGCAGCACTGGACTGTCGCTCAAATTTTGCATGTCATTCGGAAATCAAGGTGCCAGAGTCTGGAGGAAGACTGGGGAGAAGGAAATGCCAAAATGCCTGAAGTCCAGTGTCAAGTACCCACAGTCAGTGATGGTCTGGGGTGCCATGTCAGCTGCTGGTGTTGGTCCACTGTGTTTTATCAAGGGCAGGGTCAATGCAGCTAGCTATCAGGAGATTTTGGAGCACTTCATGCTTCCATCTGCTGACAAGCTTTATGGAGATAAAGATTTCGTTTTTCAGCATGACCTGGCACCTGCTCACAGTGCCAAAACCACTGGTAAATGGTTTACTGACCATGGTATTACTGTGCTCAATTGGCCTGCCAACTCTCCTGACCTGAACCCCATAGAGAATCTGTGGGATATTGTGAAGAGAAAGTTGAGAGACGCAAGACCCAACACTCTGGATGAGCTTAAGGCCGCTATCGAAGCATCCTGGGCCTCCATAACACCTCAGCAGTGCCACAGGCTGATTGCCTCCATGCCACGCCGCATTGAAGCAGTCATTTCTGCAAAAGGATTCCCACCAAGTATTGAGTGCATAACTGAACATAATTATTTGAAGGTTGACCTTTTTTGTATTAAAAACACTTTTCTTTTATTGGTCTGATGAAATATGCTAATTTTTTTAGATAGAAATTTTGGGTTTTCATGAGCTGTATGCCAAAATCATCAGCATTAAAACAATAAAAGACCTGAAATATTTCAGTTGGTTTGCAATGAATCTAAAATATATGAAAGCTTCATTTTTATCATTACATTCTGGAAAATAATGAACTTTTATTACAATATGATATTTTTTTGAGAAGGACCTGTAATTACATCTTCAACCGTGTAATTAGATTACTCTCAATTACACTCTCTAAAAAGTATTGCATTACTTATTACTAATTACTTTCTAAGTCCCACAATATTAATCCCATGCATAAATGCTTGCATCCCATTTTTGCATTCACCCACAGCTTCTTCTGACTCGTATCTATTTGCCAGTTAACTAAAACCACAAAACGTTACTCGCAATACAATAAAATAGAATAAAATCTAAAAATATTTAATATCAGCTAATTTCCAAAATAATTTCTAATTTTCATATTCATTAACTTAAAAACAAATTTTTATAAATATTTAAAATAAAGAAATAACTTAACATTTTAATTAAAACTCATAGCTATAAATAAATAAAATATTTTGATAGACACAGATAGATACATAGACAGACAGACAGACAGACAGACAGGCAGGCTGATAGATAGATAGATAGATAGATAGATAGATAGATAGATAGATAGATAGATAGATAGATAGATAGATAGATAGATAGATAGATAGATAGATAGATAGATAGATAGATATAGATAAAGACAGATAGATAGATAAAGACAGATAGATAGATAAAGACAGATAGATAGATAGATAGATCAGATAGATAGATAAAGACAGATAGATAGATAAAGACAGATAGATAGAAAATTGAACTGCTTTTGTTAGAGGAACATAGAAGGGTAACTAGGGTAAAGTGTTGTGCAAATAACTGATACTAATAATAACACTGACCAGAATCACCTGTTCTGTTTTCATGGGCATACAATACTATACATCAATACTGAACATACAATACTATACATACAGCAGTGAACATACAATACTATACATACAGTGAACATACAATACTATACATACAATACTGAACATACAATACTATACATACAATACTGAAAACATACAATACTATACATACAATACTGAACATATAATACTATACATCAGTACTGAACATACAGTACTATACATCAATACTGAACATACAATACTATACATCAGTACTGAACATACAATACTATACATACAATACTGAACATACAATACTGAGCATACAATACTATACATCAGTACTGAACATACAATACTATACATACAGTAGTGAACATACAATACTATACATACAATACAATACTATACATACACAATAGTGAACATACAATACTATACATTAGTACTGAACATACAATACTATACATCAGTACTGAACATACTATACATACAATACTGAACATACAATACTGAGCATACAATACTATACATCAGTACTGAACATACAATACTATACATCAGTACTGAACATACAATACTATACATCAGTACTGAACATACAATACTATACATCAGTACTGAACATACAATACTATACATACAATACTATACATCAGTACTGAACATACAATACTATACATCAGTACTGAACATACAATACTATACATACAATACTGAACATACAGTACTATACATCAGTACTGAACATACAATACTATACATCAATACTGAACAAAAAATAATATACATACAATACTGAACATACAATACTATACATACAATGCTGAACATACAATACTATACATCAGTACTGAACATACAATACTATGCATCAGTACTGAACATACAATACTATACATACAACATACTGAACATACAATACTATACATCATTACTGAACATACAGTACTATACATACAATTCTGAACATACAATACTATACATCAGTACTGAACATGCAGTACTATACATCAGTACTGAACATACAATACTATACATCAATACTGAACATACAATACTATACATCAGTACTGAACATACAATACTATACATCAGTACTGAACATACAATACTATACATCAGTACTGAACATACAATACTATACATACATACTGAACATACAATACTATACATCAGTACTGAACATACAATACTATACATCAGTACTGAACATACAATACTATACATACAATACTGAACATACAATACTATACATCAGTACTGAACATGCAGTACTATACATCAGTACTGAACATACAATACTATACATCAATACTGAACATACAATACTATACATACAATACTGAACATAGAGTACTATACATACAATACTATACATCATTACTGAACATACAGTACTATACATACAATTCTGAACATAGAGTACTATACATACAATACTATGCATCATTACTGAACATACAGTACTATACATACAATACTATACATAAGTACTGCACATACAACACTATACATCAATACTATACATAAGTACTGCACATACAACACTATACATCAATACTTAACATTCAATACTATACATCAATACTGAACATACAATACTACACATCAGTACTGAACATACAATACTATACATCAGTACTGAACATACAATACTATACATCAGTACTGAACATACAATACTATACATCAATACTGAACATACAATACTATACATCAGTTCTGAACATACAATACTATACATCAGTACTGAACATACAATACTATACATCAATACTGAACATACAATACTATACATACAATACTATACATCAGTACTGAACATACAATACTATACATCAATACTGAACATACATTACTATACATCAGTACTGAACATACAATACTATACATCAATACTGAACATACAATACTATACATACAATACTATACATCAGTACTGAACATACAATACTATACATCAGTACTGAACATACAATACTATACATCAATACTGAACATACAATACTATACATACAATACTATACATCAGTACTGAACATACAATACTATACATCAGTACTGAATATACAATACTATACATCAGTACTGAACATACAATACTATACATCAATACTGAACATACATTACTATACATACAATACTTAACATACAATACTATACATCAATACTGAACAAAAAATACTATACATACAATACTGAACACACAATACTACGTATACATCAATACTGAACACACAATACTATACATCAGTACTGAACATACAATACTATACATCAATACTGAACATTCAATACTATACATCAATACTGAACATACAATACTATACATCAGTACTGAACATACACTACTATACATCAATACTGAACATTCAATACTATACATACAATACTGAACATACAATACTATACATCAATACTGAACACACAATACTATACATCAGTACTGAACATACAGTACTATACATCAATACTGAACATTCAATACTATACATACAATACTGAACATACAATACTATACATCAATACTGAACATACAATATTATACATCAATACTGAACATACAATACTATACATCAATACTGAACATACAATACTATACATCAATACTGAACATACAATATTATACATCAATACTGAACATACAATACTATACATCAATACTGAACATACAATACTATACATCAATACTGAACATACAATACTATACATCAGTACTGAACATACAGTACTATACATCAATACTGAACATTCAATACTATACATACAATACTGAACATACAATACTATACATCAATACTGAACATAATACTATACATCAGTACTGAACATACAATACTATACATCAATACTGAACATACAATACTATACATCAATACTGAACATACAATACTATACATCAGTACTGAACATACAATACTATACATCAATACTGAACATACAATACTATACATCAGTACTGAACATACACTACTATACATCAATACTGAACATTCATTACTATACATACAATACTGAACATACAATACTATACATCAATACTGAACATACAATACTATACATCAGTACTGAACATACAGTACTATACATCAATACTGAACATACAATACTATACATCAATACTGAACATACAATACTAAACATCAGTACTGAACATACAGTACTATACATCAATACTGAACATTCAATACTATACATACAATACTGAACATACAATACTATACATCAATACTGAACATACAATATTATACATCAATACTGAACATTCAATACTATACATCAGTACTGAACATACAGTACTATACATCAATACTGAACATACAATACTATACATCAATACTGAACACACAATACTAAACATCAGTACTGAACATACAGTACTATACATCAATACTGAACATTCAATACTATACATACAATACTGAACATACAATACTATACATCAATACTGAACATACAATATTATACATCAATACTGAACATTCAATACTATACATACAATACTGAACATACAATACTATACATCAATACTGAACATACAATATTATACATCAATACTGAACATACAATACTATACATCAGTACTGAACATACAGTACTATACATCAATACTGAACATACAATACTAAACATACAATACTGAACATACAATACTATACATCAGTACTGAACATACAGTACTATACATCAATACTGAACATACAATACTATACATACAATACTGAACATACAATACTATATATCAGTACTGAACATAAAATACTATGCATCAGTACTGAACATACAATACTATACATCAGTACTGAACATAAAATACTATACATACAATACTGAACATACAATACTATACATACAATACTGTTGTATGTATTTCAATGAATGTGTTATTTCATTGCTTATTAGAGTAGCTCATTTTTAGCCTAACACTGTGCGCTTCAGATGTGGTATATGAACAGACGCAGCGAGAGGGGGGCTGTACGGTGTGGCGGGGGAAGGTCTAATAGGCCCTAATTGAATTGGATGTGCAGCGCAGACAGAGATTGTGAAGTAATCTGTAGTGCCACAGCAAATAAAGCACGGCAGGACCAGAGTGTCCGCCTCATGTGACAGAATGTAACGTAGCCTGCGAGAGGCCAACGGCCCCCTTTGTGAAAACCACAAAGAGGCAAGAAGGCCTGGCAGGCACTAAGAGTTGAGAGCCGCGCCCGCCGCAGGGGGAAGTGGGGCGTTAGCACTGCAGAAGCAGCATGGGAAAATGTATTTATGGTGTGTGCTATTAGAAATATACTAAGAAAAGAAAACAAGTCCTCCAACTTTCAACTACTTTTTTGTCCAGCAAATGTCTTAATATGTGTAAAAATCTGTATGAAATAGTGTTGTCAAGATACTGACATTTCCAACTTTGATACAAAACCTTCAAAAATATTGATATTCAATAACACTGGGAAAACTGCTGTATGGATAATTTGTTATTATCTTATAGTTGTTTTGATAATCTGGGTAATTTTGTTGCAATAACGTACACACAGTACATGGAGGCTTTAATCATTGAACTACATTTACACATTAAGACAAGTAAACAGTCCTTAAAAAAAATAAGAACAAATAAACAATTTGCAAATGATAGAACAAATAAATACAATAGAACAATGAGACAAATGAAAAAAGAAAGATGGCTTTACGGGTTTCAGGTGGGTCTAACAGTGAGAAATACTACAGAAATGAAAGTAATCAATTGTAAAATAACACTAGATATTTTTTATTGCAAAAATTAAATACAGATTAATGCTTCCAATTAAAGTTACTGAAAAGTTCAAGATCAGTGAGTGATTTTCCTTTGTCTTTTGGTCTTTGATTAACATGACAGACAGCAGCAGGTTTATTAGGCTGCTGTCACTTTAAGAGCACATGCACGGATCCAATATACTGTTACACAACGTGCGTTCTCTCTTACCTGTTTGCGTTTCAAATCTGACTGTATTTACCTGAATATTTAGCAGGTGGGAATTTTGAAATGTTTGTATGTATTTGACCATTAAAGTGCAATTAGCCATGAAAAAGAAGTCAATTTGGTACTCGTGAGCTGTTTGAGAGGCAGCTTTATGAGAGTGGATTTATATAGATCAGTTTTGGATGAGACGAGTGAGTGACAGGAGGTGAGTGAGTGTCAAACTGTCAGTTCTCCATCGGAGAGAGAGAGAGCGAGAATGCGCTGGTAGTGTTGTATCGATCTTGCAGATAAGGATTATTGGAACAGTTTCAGATACACTATATTGCCAAAAATATTGAGAATTGAGACACCCCTCCAAATCAGTGAACTCAGGAGCTCAGTGAATTCAAGCATGGTACCGTGATAGGTTGCCACCTGTGTAATAAGTCCATTCATGAAATTTGTTTCCACTTTGATATTATAATAAAGTTTGATATTATAACTGAGGTGCACAGTGCGCAGAAGTAGCCAACTTTCTGCATAGTCAATAGCTACAGACCTCCAAACTTTGTGTGGCCTTCAGATTAGCTCAAGAACAGTGTGTAGAGAGCTTCATGGAATGGGTTTCCATGGCCGAGCAGCTCATCCAAGCCTTACATCACCAAGTGCAGTGCAAAGCGTGGGCTGCAGTGGTGTAAAGCACGCCCCCAATGGACTCTAGAGCAGTGGAGACGTGTTCTCTGGAGTGACCAATCACGCTTCTCTGTCTGGCAATTCAATGGTTGAGTCTGGGTTTGGCGATTGCCAGGAGAACGGTACTTGCCTGACTGCATTGTGCCAAGTGTAAAGTTTGGTGGAGGGGGGGTTATGGTGTGGGGTTGTTTTTCAGGGGTTGGACATGGCCTCTTAGTTCCAGTGAAATTAACTCTTAATGCTTCAGCATACCAAGACATTGTGGGAACAGTGTGGGGATGGCCCCTTCCTGTCCACCAGCTGCTTTAATTGCAAAAGTGCATCTCGTCCTCATAGACTGCATCAGATTTGCCAGTTCTTGCTCAGATGTTACTCCACTCTTCCACCAAGGCACCTGCAAGTTCTCTAAACACATCTGGGAGGATGGTTTGGCACTGCAAGGATGATCTGCTGTCCTTCCTGTCTCGCTGTAGCACTGCCTCAGGCATCTTGCGTCACGGACATCGCAGTTTATTACTCTGTTCATATCTGCAGTTTCATCCAGGTGATCAGGGATCAAGACCATCTTTCTCCTGGCGTTTTTCAGAGACAGTAGGAAGATCTCTTTCATGTCCTGAGTTATAGGAACTGTGACGTTATTTTTATTCCGCCTGTAAACTGTTAGTGTCTTACGGACTGCTCCACTGGTGCATGTTAGGGATGCTAACGATTAATCGATGATTGATTGTCAATAATACATTTAATCAATAAAACGTATCGAACATTGATTAAGCAGGGTCATGCGCATGTGTGCTGCTCAACCGTGAAACATGTAAAAGCAGACACAAGGAAATAAAGCAAGGGCGTCTGAGTCATGTATTTTGTGTAAGCCTATCTATAACAGTCTTAATTTATCTCATAGAGCATGCATTTAAGAATTAACGTGGTATACGCGCCGGTGTTCATCTTCAGCTTCATCGCATGCAGCTCAAACAGCAATGCACAGGTAATAATGACTGTGATTGGGACTGTTATATTACACAACATTATAAAGAGAGCAATACTGTAATAAAACATTGTGAATATTTTTTGTTTAGTTGCTCCAGGGTGGTATTCCAGCAGGTTATGTGACATACCATTTTACAATCCTACTAGCCCTTTATTTACACTAAAACCCTTCTCATTCATTTGGTGAGGAACATGGCATATTGAGCAGCATTTGCAGACCCTGTAATGCTGTTGACTATGTATTAAGGCTAGCGATTAATCGATTAATTGATCGTTAATCTGAATGAGAATTTGTGTAAATTGACATCCTTAGTGCATGTGCAATAATTGTTTATGGTTCATTGAATGTGCATGAAAAACATGGTTTAACACTTTCCAATGAAGTTCTATAAAGCTTATTTTGATTTTACAAAAGTGTCTTTTGAAATATAATATCCTGGAAAAGGGGGTGTTTTATGTTTAGTATGTATTAGTATATGAGCAGCCAAAATAAGTAAATAAAAAAACAAATTACTTTTATTACAGGGGGAACAAAGAATGACGAGTAGGGAAAAGTGTCACGTGAATTTTATTTATTAGTCTTAAAATGACAACAAAGAAATGTCTAAACCAAAGAAGTTTTTGATTCAGCTATAAATAAATGAAATGTCTTTATTTAATATTAAAGGCATTATGACTAATAAAATCTCACAACATTAACTGCTTTTATTAGAGTGAAAAAGAAGGACAGGTAGGGGATAGTGTTATGAAAATATGAATACAAAAATAATCTAAATCGAATGAGTTTTGGGTTTAGCTATGAATAAATGTCATTCATTTAATATTTTTGACTAATAAAATCTGTTTTCAATATTCAATATTGTATATTGAATATTGTATATATATTCAATATTCAATATTGTATCAATATTTATTTTATTTGACATATAATATGTTGTATTATGAAATAAACAAATAGACCAAGAAAATCTCACAAGTTCAAAACAGAGATCGGCTCTTTATATTTATTGTTATGTTTTATGAATTGTTGTGAATCAAAGAACAAACAACTGTTGTACACTGCTCATTTTAAGTAACTACGTAAATCCTCAGATTATTCCCCACACACAGAGAATTTGCGTACAATCACTGCAGAAAAAGCAGAAGTATGGAAGTATGCTATTGAAAACACAGCCATAGATTTCCACCTCCTTCTCACTGAGCTCTGATTGGTTGGATACACTATAGTCACATGATCCAAATTTGGCAGTGGTAACAAATTTGCAGGTGGCTCTATAGTGGGAAGGGAAAAATCGTGGAAAAGGGGGCTGTGTGTGTGTGTGTGTGTGTGTGTGTGTGTGTGTGTGTGTGTGTGTGTGTGTGTGTGTGTGTGTGTGTGTGTGTGTGTGTGTGTGTGTGTTTGTGTGTGTGTGTGTGTGTGTGTGTGGACTGGTAATCCCCTACACAAAGATGGCAATATCCAAATTTTTGTCCTTGTGGGGACATTTTTTTGGTCCCCATGAGGAAAACATCTTATAAATCACACTAAGTGATGTTTTTGAAAATGTAAAATGCAGCATGTCTCCTGTGATGGGTAGGTTTAGGGGCAGGGGCAGTGTAGGGGGATAGAAAATACGGTTTGTACAGTATAAAATGCATTACGCCTATGGAATGTCCCCATAAAACATGGAAACACAACATGTGTGTGTGTGTGTGTGTGTGTGTGTGTGTGTGTGTGTGTGTGTGTGTGTGTGTGTGTGTGGCTCTCGTGTTTCCATATCCTCTCCAAATTCACAAAGTAACTTGTTCAGCTAGACAACATGTTTCTTGTCTCTCGCTTACAAAACTGTTTCCACTCAACAGACGCAGTCATGCAACAACAAAAAAGTGAGTGCAGTGATAAATGTAGTTTGCATTTAATCAAATTCTCCTACTAAAGTATATATGAAAAAACTCTTTGTAAAAAAGAACAATGAACCAAAAACACAAACTTTTTTTTTAAACTTTGCAACTTCCTTTCCTTCCTTTGTACTATACACACATTATGAAACCTCAGATTTCATGGGTTGTTGAGACGAGTGAAAAAACACCAATAACACCCTAGCAACCACCTAGAATACCCTAGCAACCATCCAGAACACCATAGCAGAGTTTTGCATGGAAAAAATACCCTGGAAATAATTTGGTGATTAGAAGCAATTTTCACTCAGAAATTGCCAGTAAAATGCATAATTCATTTTAAATGACATCTAAAATGGCAATTGGCAAGTAAACATACAAATTGAAGTTTAACTTGAAGTGTTTAAGTACAATGACTGTAAAACTGTATTTTCTTGTAAAACTTACTCCAATCATTTTTGTTACCCTAGCAACCACTCAGAACACCCTAGCAACACACTAGCAAGCACAGAGCTCTATAGAAACCACATAGAAACAGCCTAGCAACTACACTAAAACCTCAGCATTCTTAGCACCAGGTTTTACATGGGAAGGCGTCACTAACACGGAAAAAACGTTTAGTGTAGAAAAACGTATTCCTCAGAAATTGCTAGTTAAATTCATAATTAATTATAAATGATGCCATCTGAAATGGCAAGCAAACATGAAATTATAGTTTAACATGAAATTAAAGTTTAACATGAAATGTTTAAGTAGAGCAACTAAAACAGTAAGGTACTTCAGTAATCTTTGTTACCATAGCAATGCTCTAGCAACCACGCAGAACACATAGCAACCCCCTAGCAACC